>APFE031232174.1:38594-129849 GCA_000404065.3 Pinus taeda | reverse complement strand
TCCCTCAAGCAAGCTAAGAAGGATAATAAATTATCACCAAAGTATTATGGTCCGCACAAGGTGTTGCAAAAGATTGGTACTATGGCATACAAATTGGAGCTTCCTGCAGCTTCTCGATTGCACCCAGTTTTCCATGTTTCATGTTCAAAGAAAGTTTTAGGTGAAAAGCTCCCAGATCAAACACTATTGCTAGAACTTGACGAGGAAGGAAAAATTATATTGGAACCGGAAGCAGTCACAGAAACAAGAACTCGACAGCTACGAAATCGATCAATTTCGATGTATCTTATCAAGTGGAAGAACTTAACCGCTGAAGATTCCACATGGGAGGATGAGAATTTTATACAGAAGTATCCAGAACTACTCAAGCGTTGAGGACAACACTTTTTTGACGGAGAGGGGCATGTTGGGTCCGTATAATACTAGTGATTACCCCATTACTATTGTAATTTTACCCCTTATTAATATTGTTGTGCCCCTATTATCCCCATATTATTATTACTGTGCCCCATAGAATCCCTCTATTGTTATTTTTGTGGCTTTATATTATTATGTTAGGTCGGCTGGGTTATATTGTGACTCCTTAGACTCCTATATATAGAAAGGAGGTTTTGTCATTTGAATCATCCAAAGAATTGTTCATTTATGTAATGTAAAGGAGGATGCCCCCTCGAAGAGGCTGAATTCTAAGGCGTTGATCTATCTTTTCTATCTTTTTCTTGAGTTGGTTACATAACAGGTTCCTATGTCCACACCTCCTGACAGCCCTGAAAATAAAAAGAAGAAAACCTCTTTGATTAAATTAGATGTTAAATTTGATTTGCCAATATATGATGGAGAATTAAATGCAGAGAAGTTAGATAATTGGATTAAGCAGATTGATGTGTATTGCAGGGTGCAAAGTATTGACTCAGACAGGAGTAAGATTCAGCTGGCCAACCTACGCCTTGGAGGAACTGCCTTGGTATGGTGGGAAGACAGAACACAAGCTGACTTGAAGAAGCATGGTAAATTTATTTATTTATTTATTTATTTTTATTTATTTATTTATTTATTTTTTTTTTTTTATTTTTTTATATTTATTATTATTATTATTTTTTTTTTTTGCTATTTGGAGTGAATTTGTTTCTGCAATTAAAAAACAATTCTATCGACTAGCTTATATGCAACAAGTTTTGATGAGTTGGCAAACTCTTCGCCAATTAAAAGGGCAAAGTGTACAAAGCTACACCCAAGAATTTAGAAAAAGAGCTTTTATTCTAGGCATTTCTTTAGACTCACCTGAAACTTTGTTGAAGTATATAGGTGGTCTACATAGTTATTTTAGGCACACCATTCTCATGTTTAACCCTACTAGCATAGATGAGGTATCTGTTCAAGCTACCCATCTAGAGGCTAGAGGCAAGAATGTGAACCTAGAGATTGGGGGATCATCAAAACCCACTGCAAGCAAGAACAAGGAAAAGAGGAAGGAAAATACTGTACAAAAGGCCAAACCTTCATGCACTCATTGCAAGAAGGATGGACATGATGATGAACATTGCTGGTTTTTGCATCTGGAGCTGAAACCCAAGAAGTTCGATGGCAAGGAGAAGAAGGTTGTTGCTGTTGTTCAGAGATATTTGGGGTCAGACTCAGGTGATTAAACAACCATCACAGCCACAGGTATACAAGGTAAAAATTCTGAAGCATCTACTAGTAATTCTGCCCAAACTATTGATAGTGAAGAAAATGAGAGAAGAAGACATGAGCTTTTTCATATTAGAGTTATTTCCAAGCATCAAAAGATTGATACTTTATTTGATAGTGGCTCACAAGTAAACTTAATTTCTGAAGCAATTGTAAAGAAATTGGGAGTGCTAACCACAACTCACAAGAAGCCATATCCATTAGGTTGGGTATGTGATAAAACAAAACTTCAAGTGACTAGACAATGTAAAGTTAGGTTTTCTTTTGGGTCAGCGTTTGTGGATGAGGTTGAGTTAGATATTGTTCCCTTGGATATATGTGGAATTGTTTTAGGAAGTCCTTACTTGTATGATAGAAAAGCCATATTCTATAGAGCTGAAAATAAGTATCAACTCATTAAATATGGAATCGAATATATTGTAAGAGCTCATAAACTCAAGAATAATTATACTCTTATAAACTCAAGGCAAATGAAAAGAATTGTAAATTCATGCAAGCAATTTTACTGATGGTTGTAAAGGAAAAAAAACCTAATAAAACCAATGTATTTGAAGGTTGTGATGCTAAAGAGCAAGCTGATTTAGAAAAAGTTGTTTCAGAAAATGATGTCATATTTCAAGAACCTAAAGGTCTGCCACCAAAAAGGGAAATTGTACATGATATTAATTTGCAGCAAGATGCTCCATTTCCTAACATCGGAATGTACAGGTTATCCGCTTTAGAGAATGCAGAAATCAAGAAGCAGGTATAGGAGTTGCGCAAGAAATGGTTCATAAGACCAAGCAAATCACCATGCAGATCTCCAATAGTGTTGGTGAGAAAGAAGTATGGTTCATGGAGGATGTGCATTGACTACCGAGCACTAAATAAAATAATGATCAAGGATCGTTATCCCCTTCCTCGCATTGATGATCTATTGGATCAGCTGAAAGAGGCTGTTTACTTTTCCAAGTTGGACCTGTGTAGTGGTTACCATCAGGTCAGAGTAGTAGAGCAAGATGCATGAAGATTGCTTTCAAAACAAAGCAAGGGCTGTATGAATGGCTAGTTATGCCTTTTGGCTTAACTAATGCTCCTGCCACTTTCATGAGAGTAATGAATGATGTACTCAGGCCTTTTATTGATGATTTTGTAATTGTATATCTAGATGACATTCTTGTATTCAGCAAAACATGGGTAGAACATTTGAAGCATGTAAAGTAGACTCTAGATGTTTTGAAAGAAAGAAAAAAATCTTTGTGTTAAATTATCAAAGTGTAAATTTGGTAAAACATCTTTGAATTATTTGGGTCATATTGTAGGGGGTGGTGAATTGAAGATAGATCCCTCTAAGGTTGCAATGATTGTAAACTGGCCTAAGCCCAAGTCTGATACAGAAGTTAGAAGCTTCTTAGGGGCAACACAATATTGGAGAAATTTTATTGCTAACTTTTCCTTAATTGCAGCTCCCTTAGATGCTTTGACAGGATTGAACAAGGTGTTTCAATGGGGAGGCAAACATTAGAAAGCCTTCGACACCTTGAAAGAAAAAATTTGTACAACACTAGTATTAGCATTGCCAAATCTTCAACAACCATTTGAGATCGAAATAGATGCCAGTGATTATGCCATGGGAGCAGTGTTGATTCAACATGGTAAGCCCGTACGCTACCATTCTGAGACTTTTAATTATGCAGTAGTTAATTATCCTACATATGATAAAGAATTGTATGCATTAGTTCAGAGTGTGAAGAAGTGGAACATTACTTAATAGGAAAAGAAATAATAATACATACTGATCATCAGCCACTTCAGTACTTGCACTCACACACTAAGTTGCAACAATTAAGACACTATAGGTGGATGGTTTTCCTACAACAGTTTCATTTAGTTATCAGATATAAAAAGGGCATACACAATAAAGTTGCAGATATGTTATCCAAACCAATCATAAATGCATCTACTATACTTAAGCATAACTCAATAATGCATGAAAGCTACATTGAACAATATACTCAATATATAGACTTTAAAGATGTATATGCAACTTTAAGTAATGGAAAAAAGGTAGAGGAATTGGATTACTATGTTAAGGACCGACTCTTGTATCATTTGGGAAAGCTATGCATTTCGCAAACAGAGAGAATTAACATAATTAGGGAGGCACATACTTCCTTGATATCAAATCATTTTGGGGTAAGTAAAAAAATTGCACAGCGGCAAAGATACTGCTATTGGCCAAAAATGCATGAAACAGGGTGTACCATGTAGAGGGTGTACCATGTGTGCTAAAAGTAAGCCCAATAATAGGAAACTAGGCTTGTACACTCTACTAACCGTCCCATCCCATCCTTGGGAAAGTGTTTCCATGGACTTTGTTGGGGGATTGCCAAAATCTAGAAAGGGACATGACTATTTATATGTTATTGTGGACATGGTCAGCAAAATGTGTATTTTAATACCCTGTAATAAGCAGATTACAGCTGAACAAACAACGAAATTGTTCTTTCAGCATGTCTGGGTGCATTTAGGGTTACCCACTTCCATAGTGTCTGATCGAGACTCCCGATTTGTTGGGAAGTTTTGGTCAAGTCTACGGGAATTAATGGATACCAGACTAAAGAAAAGCACAACCTTTCATCCATAGACAGATGGCCAAACAGAGGTAGCCAACAAGACAGTGATCTAGTTGCTTACGGGTATTGTAGCAAGCATCCCAAGCTTTGGGATGAACACTTATGTTATGTGCAACATGCTTACAACCGTGCTAAACATTCTTCTACACAGAGATCTCCTTTTGAGACCTGTTTTGGTTTCATATCAAGGTCTCCCTTGGATTTTGTCTTTGAAAAATACATAGCTGTTGCTGGACATAGTGATGTGGACAAAGCAACTAGATTCATTGAATAGATCCAAGAAATTCACCAGGCAGTGCAGGAACAACTGGAAAAGGGCCAAGCCAAATGCAAGATAAGGCATGATAAACACCGGGTGGAGCACAGCTTCCAAGTTGGCGATGAAGTCTGGTTGTATATCAGTAAGGACAAAATGCAAGGTGAAGGAAAGACGCTGAAGCCAATAAGGTATGGGCCTTTTAAGGTACTTGAGAAAATTGGCGAGAATGCTTTCCACCTTGATCTGCCAGCATACATGCACATCTATTCAGTAGTAAATGCAGAAAATTTAAGACTGTTTGAACCTTCATTAATTGAAGATCCTAAAGAGTAAAGTCAATTGCCTTCCATTGATGATCTGTTGTCTTAATACCTCAATGAGCTGTAGGAAGATACAGTGCTAGACAGGAAGGTGAGGACAACGCGCAAAGGAGATGTTGAGTACCCAAGGATTGGACTCAGAGGTTCAAAACCTAGCAATGCAAAATGGATAGAGGTTGGACAAGTGAGGCAGTTGTATCCTCACTTGGTTGATGCTTGAAAACCAACTTTTGGTGGTCCAAAAGCCTTTTTTCAGTGGGAAGGTGTGATCCAAAGGGATCCGAGAGAACTCTCTAAGTCTTCATGAAACTTTTAAAAATTATTCCCAAGGCCCAAAATCCTTTAAAGGATCGAAAATATCGCAAAAGGGATGCCCTTAGCATGGCGGAGAAAACCTTCAGAATGAAGAGAAACACTATTGGGAGGCCCAAAACCTGTGAAATCAATGGAAAAGACAGAGTAATTGAAGGCGGAACAAGTGATGCACAATAGTCGTCCGATCTGGCTGATCAACGATCTAGATTGGATCAGCAATTGCAATCGGTGGTAACCTTCAGCAGAGATCGATGCTTAACACATATATATGGCAACGACGAATGGCGGAGTTTATATGGACCGTCGATCAAGTGCACAGATTGACGACCCATATTACATCGTCGGATCGCTATCGAAGGATGTAGCAGAGCACTTATAATGACACAAGGGTTATTGCGATATATGGCATCGCCGCATCACATCAGAACTGTGTAGAGGAGTGGTTACAATCGGAGGGGGTCATGTGTGATATGCGATATCACGTCGGAACATGGAGCAGAGCTGATATCAATACACCATGCGACAACCAGATGCAATAGCATTATAAAGGAAATTTGATACAATTTCAAGTCCATAATAGAGCCCTTTTTAATGTATTTTCGCGATTTTCGTGTATTCCCAAAATACAAAGGAATGGTTTCTCCCGATATGTGATAGCGACCTCTGGGCGGAATCGATATGGGAATGAATTGTATTTAAAGGACTTTGAAGTCCGATACATTGAGTTTTGGTGGACTTTCTCTGTTAAAATGTATTTTCACTTAGCGCAGCCGTTTCAGAGACCTAAGGCACTCTAGCGCTGCGGAATGGGTGGCCACCTCCTCTCCATGCATTAAGCAATGATTGTATAAAGCTGACAGAGGGATTCAAAGCGTTCAAAGGCCAGGGAGACTAAGAGCTGACGGTATGAAACGAATAGGCAGCGCAACAATGATTTTCATCTTAAACGCTCTTAGTGTCACAAAGGTGGTAGACTCTTTCATCTAATGGTGTTTTTAGAATTGACCAACGCTCAATTTCACTATGAAGCTCATGCAAATTTTTCTTTATTTTAGTGATGTTCATTTTCTTTTTAACATTAGTTAAGACAAACAGATATTTTTTTTTCATGATTAGGGTTGATCATCTCCTTATAACATCTTTGTTTCCTTTTTCCATCTAACTCTTTATCACCCCACCATTTCTCCTAAATTTTTGAAGTAATAATATTTTTAACATTGTCATTGTTCTACAAAAGGACTGGCATGTCCCCAATAAATAATTTTGCTAAGTAAACTCCCTTTTTTTCAATTTTGGCATGTAAAACATAGGAAAAATGAGATGAGGGAGTCCTCACTTAATTTTCAAAGAAGAGAAGCTACAAAACATTAGAGAAAAGGAAAAAATAATTTAATAGTGGGATGTGGGGCCACCCACAAAGGGGAATTCGAACCCCTTAGGAAAACTACGCCAATGGAGTAGGAGGTAAGAGAGGGAGTTCAATTAGTGGTGCCCACAAGGAGAAACGAGAGCAGGAATTATAAATAGAGGAGGGAAGCCTTATTTTGGGGATATTTTGGCAATTTGACATTTAAACTTGAGTTTCTTGAGTTGTTTAGCCAAGTCAACTAGCATTCAAGTTGAACACAAGGGATTTCCAAGTGGAAGTTCCATCTATTTGCTGAACTTCGAGTGTCACCCTAGGAGAGAATTTGGGGCACTGATTCCGAGCAATCGAGGAGTTATTTCATAGGATTCTTTCGACTAATGCGAGCTTCCCATAGGGCATAGGAGAAAATTCGTGGGGCTGAGAGAGGCTAGCAAATAATGGAGATTTTGCAGAGATTTTCCCTCAAGGAGGACGAGTTTTCCCTTGGATATTTGTAGGACTAAAAGTGTTGCTAATTGGAGGGTCAAATTTGTCTATTCTAGGGCCTACACAGGGGTCACTAGCCACCTACTGTGTAGTCATAGAGAGCAACAGCTAGTGGGGGTAGAACAAGGAGAAATATAAGAAGGTTTAGAGTGGTTATTTCTAATGGACTTGGAGGACAATTTTCGAGTAGTTGTTTGGGGCATCTTATAACAATTTCTTCTCTACAACATTTGTAGCCAACCAGTTAGAACCACACACATTTCTTGGGGTTGCTCGGGCACCTTAGATTCAACCTAAACCATTTTCGGGTTTTTGTGGATTTATTGAGAGGAGCCTCTAATTAATTTCACCAATTTTTCTTAGCATATTTGAAGGCCCAAACATAAGTTCGATTCCAACCATTGATTTCCAGTGATTTCCACCTGTCTTATCTTTCTAAGGAGATGAGGATAAGGTTTTTGATGAGGATTTTATAACTTCAGAATTATTTGGTTATTAGATTAATCTTCCTCTTCTTTTTCTTATTAACAAAATTGGTAATTGGGATGTTTTTGTCTTTTAAATTAAAATTATTTATTTTATTTAAAATAACTTATTTGTCTTTTTTTTGTAAGCACGGATAATTACATTATAAAAAAAGTGGAAAATACAAAATGTACAGTCTTAAGAGCATGGGAGGACTGAGCCTCTCACCCATCGATAAACTCTGCCCCTGAGCAGGGAAACCAGAGATGAGAGCATGAAATGTCCTCTGCCCCTAGGAGGGGAAACTAGAGGTGAAAAGTTGAGTTACAAAATAGAGATATGTCATCAAAATGTCAAAATTCCAAACTGTAACTTGAGTGACGTTGGGCCAACTGTCATCAAGCCAAAACGAAGGAGTTGAGAGGCCATGATGGACCAACCTAATGTGAGCCATGAAACCGAAGATATTAGTGTGATCCTGTAATGGAGTCGACCTTCGGAAGTTGGACCGGAGCAATGCCCACTTCACTTGGGACCTCCTCAAAGATGTAGCAACTGTATGGATTGGGATGGGGAGGAGAGGATGAGGGGACTAGGGTATGCATAAAGGGCATATGTGGAGCTGGCTTAGTGTCTTTGCAAACAAGAGAAGGGTGGCGTGCAAGGACCATGAGAATTAGGGGGGAGGATGAGCACAGGGGCGGAGAATTGGAAGGCTATGAAGTAGGGGAGGAATGGGACTAGACATTAGGAGGGAAGCCAATGTCCAGGTCACGGGCCAATATTTTGAGGGAGGAGGAGGCATGATAGTGTTAAATCGAGAGCTCTATGATCCAACCAGTGGCTCTCAGCTTCACTTTCTCTTGCTTCTTGAGCTGACGTGCCAGAATATTATAGAGCCCAAAGCATGGATTGGCCACGTTGAGTTTTATCCTCTTCATCCTCAAGCACCTAACATCTAATAAGGGGAGGGATGTCATTGTCAAATAGGGAAACAATAGTCTCTTCATCAAAGGTTGTCAAGGGGTGCTCTCTTCCCCTACCTCAGCTTGCACGACGCCCCTTGCCTCTTTCTCGGCTCGCGCGACGCCCCCTGCCTCTTTCTCGGCTTATGGCGAAGTAGAGGGATGTTGTAGATGGGGAATAAGGCTCAGAGGAAACAAAGGTCGCATGGGAGGAGCTAGCAAGCCTGACGAACTAGGATTTGAGCAGGATGACAAGGGGAATGTAACGCAGAGAGTTTATGGAGCGAGGAATTAAATGTCGGGAGCAAACGAGTGAGGTGAAGGTTCGGGCATGCAAAGGTGTGTCTTGGGATAGACAAATTTAATTTTCATTGCAACCACCTATAATGTGAAGAGGATGACAACTGCCAGGTGGAGGGTGTCACCATTTCTCTCTAGGGAAAGTGGTTATGGACCTATGGGCACTCGGATCTGAGGGAAAATAACTTATTTGTTAAAATAATTTTATTAATTTTATTTACAATTTATTATTATTTTTTGTAAGCTTGGTAGGACCTTTCTTTTTCATTACCATTCAACAACAAGCAGGTTACATCCAGATGTTCAATGTTAAGGTGGCCTCAACCTTCCCTGAAGGAAACCAGGTTTGTTGACTACCTAACAACATGATAAGCCATCCAAAAACAAAATAGATTAAGTTTATCCAACAATGCTAGAAATGCTTGATTGTCTTTATATTTCATAACATCTAGATATCTATAAACATACTGAAGGTATTGAAAAGACAAAAACTTCTGCATATACTAAAAAGTCAAAACAAGGTGGTCTGCAAGATTACTTGTCATCATCTGAGCCAACTGGGGCTAGGTCCTTTACAGTTGACCCAGGAAGTTTAGAGTGAGCAATGCAAGGGATGTGTTGTTTAATACAACTGAGACGACCATTTTGCTTCAGCAACTGGAATTTGATTTGCTGAAATTCCTGGCTAAATCCGGAAAAGTCTGAGATGTCGTGGCCAAGCTTGAGGGCATGTGCTCCAAGGCTTTGTATAAAAGGCTCTTCATCAACCAATATAAGTGAATTTTGTGTTTGTACTAAGAGGTGAGACCCCGAGAGTGCCCAGGATTAGGCACCAGGGTCTTCCATTCCTCCACATCAATATCCTGAAACTCGGCTTGCTTATTTAAATCTTCTTCCCACCGGGCGATAAATCGATGAACCGGGGTTGAGCCTGCATAATATGCAATGGCTACTTTGTCTATGATTCCTGGATGTGGACTTGCATTCGCAGGTTTTGTCATTAGAAGTACTGGGATAATTGTCTGATATGGCCTACTTCCCAAGACCATGGGAACCCCTGGTGGTCTTCCCTCTCCCATATGTAGCATGAGCCATAGTGCTTGTGACAGGGGACCAACACCACAGACATAAACCAACTAGAGTGAGAAAAAAAAACCAACCTCGAGCAAGCCAAAACCCAGGAGCCAAGAGCTTCCAAGGTTCGCACCTAGCCGGGGAACCTATTAGGATGAACAAGTTTAAGAACCATGACCTATACAAAAATTCTCGGTATCTCTTAGTGCAACCCAGGTCCCTGAAATAGGAATAGTCCCAAGGTTCATAACCAAAATTCCATAAGAACACAGACCAATGGAGGGTATGATGAATCTCGCCATTACTGGGTCGAGTTCGTAACAATTAAGGGACACGACCACATACAACCAAAGAAAAACATAAAAGGAGATTCCACTGACATAACTAGAGAAATCAGGGGTGGCCTATGGGCCTTATCATTGACATGCCCATATGAGCAAGAAAAACTCCAAAGAATATTGATACAAGGATATAGAAAACCAAACAACCTTCAAACAAATTAGCAACAACATAACCCTCTCAGGAATACCTATGCCAACCATTCCATTCACTGCGCATCCCTTCTTCCATGAACCCGCAGACAAAAAAGACGAGCCATGATAAAGAGATATATGAAAAGGAGAAAGATATACCTGAAACCAGCGACCTGAACCCACTGCAAGAGGACTTGAGCCCTTTGAATGCTCACCACAGATTTCCTCGGTGGCTTGTCGAACTGCTCAACTCCACTAGAATGCCAAAACACAACACAAACATAATAATTACCAATTTCAGTGACGGGAAGGCCCGAAGCTTGCCGCATTTTCCTGTTATCAACACCTTCCAACCTTGCATTGAATGCTAGCATGCAATCCACCACCCCTCCATGTGCTTCGTGTATGTAGAGGGTGGCGTAGAGGCCCCTTGGGATCTGTGCACCTCCCATTACAGGTTCATTTGATAGAGATATCCTTGCTCGCATCCCGATCGGGGGTATTTAACATTATTTGTTAATATAAGTAAAATGAACATTTTATTTATATAAGTAAAAAATTCCATTAAATGATATTTATATATCTTGTTAAAAAATAAACTTTTATAAAATGGTATTAATATGTTAGCTCATGTGCCTTTTATAGACATTTAATTTGCATTATGTGATTGCAATGTAAATATGTTTCATATGGATGTGTAATTACTTTCATCCTATATCACAATCTTACTTATATTTTTATTTATTTAATTAATTTCTTACTTTGTATCTTTTCTCTAACATATTATATAATTATTTTTATATTTTTATAACTTATTATAACAATACAAATCTCTCTTTTAAAAAAATAATTTCCAAATATTATAATAAATACAAATATATCATTTTTATTTATTTTTAATATACATATTTATATATCAATTTTATATTAAAAAATTAAAAACATTATTAATTCTTTTGAAGACCTTCGAACTTTTTAAAAATTTCTTTAAAATATGTTTTTCACATATAAGTCCATGTCATTCTTGCACAATAAACAAAAACCATTGTGGTGGTAATGTCCAAAAAAGCAAGAGCAGTGACATTGTCACCATGTGGCTCTTGTTCTTTTTATATGACACCTCAATAGAGAATTTGCTAGTAGAAGTGGAGAGAGTTGTAGTAAAATTACGATAGAGATTTTCGATGTTATCCATATCAGTTAAGTGGTGTAAATCCCTATTTAAATCCTTTAAGAAGAGATCCATTTTACTTTCATTACAAGGCAGGTGTTTTTTATTCTCATAAGTCTCTTGCATGTGACTTTTGTGCATAACAAAGTTTAGAGTTAAGATTACATGTTTATGATCAGAGTCATGCTCATAGTCATTAAGACGTCAAATTTTACAATATAAGAATACTAACAATTATCAATTAAAAATTCTTGTTTGAGATGATACATATTAAGTTCATGAAATTATATTTGATATTATATATATATATATATATATATATTATTAGATATATATATAGAGAGAGAGAGAGAGAGAGAGAGAGAGAGAGAGAGATGTGTTATTAATTGGTCTTTTATGGTGGATCAAAATAATGAGAATGGAATTGAATTAATGGCAATACAATATGGATGTTAACATTGCACAATCTAGTTGCAATAAATGTATCAAAAGTGTTGAGTCCATTTATGCATTAGAAATAATAATTTCATTATTCCAAAATTGCAATTTTGACAAATATTGTAGGCATCCAAAAGCATTGAATCCATTTATGCATTAAAAATAACAATTTCGTCATTCCAAAATTACAATTTTGACAAATATTATCTTGCCATATTTCAATGATGACAAACTAAAAACAAACAAACACATTAAATATTTAAGTTCTTCAAACTTACCCATTGTCATCAATATTCACAAGATTGCAATTTTGACAAATATTGTCTTCCGAGATTTCAATGATGATAAACTAATAACAAACAAACACATTAAATATTTAAGTTCTTCAAACTTATTCATTATCATCAATATTCACATTTGAATTGCCCTTCATCTAAATACTTTACGGCAAAAATAAATAAATAAATAAATAAAAATAAAAATAAAAAATTATCCACCTATTTTATTGACTTCACTATTTTTCTTTTTTTTCGGGCAAAAACATGTATCTTAATATCCATATATTACATTGACTTAATTATCTTTGAATTGCGCTTCATCTAAATACTTTATGAAATATGAAAATCCCAAAAAAAAAATATCAACAAAAAAAAGGTATCCACCTATTATATTGACTTGATTTTTTAATTTTTTTTGGCGAAAACATGTATCTTAATATTCAGATGTTACATTGACTTAATTATCTTTCCTTTTTGGAATATTAACCACCCTGTGTTGCATTTACATTGCATTACATTATGTATATTTCCCCTTCTCTTGCCAAAAAAACAAAAAACTCATAATATAAAAATAAAATAATTAATTTGAAAAAATGCACATTATTATGTTGAGAGATATTTTTCGCAGAGATATGTAAAATAACATAATGAAGATACACTAGCAAAAAAAATAATGGAAATTTTAAATTTAACAAGAGGAGTTGCTAAGTAGTAAGTCCCTGCAAATGAGTTCAGTTTGCATGCAAATTTTGCAAAAATAAATAAATTGTGTTATGTTAATGGTTGTTGTAACTAGTCCATAATAACTCAAATATTCTAATTTGCTTTTCTTACTATTTCAAGGAATGTTAATCATTTTGAATACCTTGGACTAGCAATTAGAAGTAGTAAATTTGATCTCACATTCCAATAAGTGTTATGTTGCATCGTAAAAGATTATAACATTTTATGTAGGTTATGTTTATTAAAATGTGGTATATGTAAGAGTAGGTTACAATAAAATTTGTATTTTAGAATTACACATTGATTTCCACTATATTTGTTTTTTTGCATAGAAAAGATTGTAATAAGTCTTCTAGAATTATTCATTGATTTCTATAATATTTAGTTTTATGCATTGTGTGTGGAGAATGATATGTTTTTATTTTTTTTGTAAGCTAGAGTAAAAACCTTATATTAGGATAGAGCATAAATTTACATCATAGTTTGTTGGTCTACTAGACTGGAAACCAGACTAGTTGCAGTAAAATATAGCCTTGTTCCAAAACTTAACCAAACTTGACCAAAGGTTTTTATGTCTATGGTATTTCCTAGGCATATCAGAAAAATTAAATTTTCTACTGCTACTTAACCATTTACAACTTGTTGGAGATCTGTGTGAATATCTAAATTTCTGTTCTAGACCTACAGATCTACCTATTGTCATTTTACTACGATTTGGCCTACACAACCAATCGACAAAATATAACAAAGTTAGACATAAAAACATGATCATTTATCCAAGGACAAAATGGAGCCTCCGCCACACCTGATCTAGAAGCAAGTGTAGTTTTATCTGTTGGAGTTGTTGAAGCAATTTTCCCCGCTCTCGGCATTACCAGTTGCTTACTACAAGCTCCAGTTACCTCTTTGACCTTGTATTTCATTAATTTGATCGGATCTCCATGTCCCTGATCCAGTTTAATATCTAGGTTATGGATATATTTCAGGTAGATTGAAAATATTTTGTTCATATCTCCAATTCGAACATCCTACAGCCATTATATGTTCACCACCCTTTGAAGTGCCTCCTCGACCCCCCATAGTCGTTGCTCGATTGCCTTCAGATGCAGTTGGTATTCCATGTGACACTGGATCCTCTCTTTCGCCACTTCCGCTTGCAACTTGCCCACTAAAGTCTTAACATGCCATGTCATCTCTAAATTTCTCTGATAATCCATCTATCTCGTTCGAGATTTCCCTGTGTCTATTATCTAGTCAACCTCCTCTTTGATTTTATCATCTTGGATGTTCTTTCACAGATGCCTCACTTCATTTTTCCAGACTTCAATAACTTCTTTGCCTCACTCTGGGGCAGTTGCATGATAGTTGAGTTTTGCCTGCTTCACTGCATCCTGCATTCTGGTTCTCTTGTCATCTGTGGAACTTTGAGCTTCTGATCCAGGCCTACCACTCCCATTTCTCGGCATAATTGTTTTGGCTATCGCAGTTCTCTGATAAACAAGATTTCTCTTGTTGTTGTTCCCCTTAGTTTTGTTCAAACTTATCACTATTCATCCCATGCGGTTCCCCTCCCTAGCATATAAAGGAACAATCCATAACATTGCAGTCCACCCCATCCTTTGGGTACCTTCCCTATTTATTTCTGACAACTTTCGTTTACTAATGCGGTTGCAGTGCATTCGTGCGAGAATGGGACCATCTTCCTTCTCATTCACCTTTGCATATGGTTTGTGCAAGCCCATTATAGTCGTAGTTTTATTCCAATACTGTTTCACATTGTGGTTTGTCCTTCTCGACTTCTTCAACCATCATTTCCCATAAATGCCACCTCCCCGTGGACAATTATGTGATCCTGGGTTCCATTCTTTCCCATTAGCTATCGTCATGTCCTTCATATCTTGATGACACGTACCTCCTCGATCTTCCCTAATGGCCGCTACTTGTCCTCTCATATAAGATTATTAAATTCCTTTCACTAGGTGGGTTACTGCCTTCCTCTTGGCCCACCCTGTGTCCATCATGTTAGCTCTTTGACGTTGATAGATCTCTCACCACCAGTGCTCGACAATCTTCCTTTAGTTCTCCTTCCACAATTTTCTCCTAGGTCATTTATGTGATCACCCTAGTACTCTCGACCCCTTCACTTGCCACTTTGTCTGCCAATGCGTTGGCTGAACGTCTGACTAAGGTAAACTCTACCATTTTCAGCTCATCCAGGTAATCCTTAATCCTTTGGATTATCTGGGTGAGATGTCATTCTTCATGACTTTATTCATTGGGGTGCCACATTGCAGTCTACGTGCCACTTGGATGGCTAAATCTAAGTCGCCCTTCACTATTACATGCACCTTTATTTCCTACCACAACGTTTCCATTCCCTACACCAGGGATTGGAACTCCGCTGCATTATTTTTGGCTTGTCCCATATCGATGAAATATAACCTTTGGATTTTACTTGTCCAGTACCTAATGATTCCTTTGGCGCCAACCTTCCTTGGGTTTTTTGGGTGTGTGTTATATTCTTTCTGCAATAGCCCTTCCTATTTGTTGTGTCGGGTGCTGCAGGGGGGGCAATATCCCTCCTTGTTTGTGGTGTCGGGCATAGTAGCAAGTGTGGCAGTCCCCCTTGTCGGGGGGTTTGAGGGGGTTCAATAGCCCCCCTCTACGAGGTCCAGGGCAACGCCTTGAGGGAATTTTTTTTGGACCCCATATTAGGTGTGTGAACCTACCTATGGTTTTGTGCATGGTTTTCACACATGGTTTTGGGCATGATGGTTTTCTGTCCATGGTATTTTTGTAGATCTAATCAAGCGAACTACGGTTATGTTCTAATCCAAGGTTAATGGATTGGGATTTATGGATGCTTTGACATGTATATATATGTATTATAAAATTGAAAATTAAATTAATCAAAAATCAATTTGGTAGTCTCGGTTTTGGAATCCAAGGGAAAATCTCTGTGTATATTTGTTTTATGTTTTATGCTTTCGCCAGCGTTTATTTTATGTTTTTAGAATTCCTATGCAGGTAATTTCTGTATGGGGTTAAAACCTACATTTGGTATCAAAGTTGTTTTGGCTTCAAGGGGACGCCTTTGCTACTAAGGGGTTTTGCTCGAGCCTATGGTACACCCTGTTCAGTAGAAGATCTACTGGATCGATTCTTGTGGTGAAAAAAGATTGCGAGCAGTGGAAAGACAGAGATCGAGAACTTAAATGGTTAGAGTTTTGAGTTATGGAAACTCAAGATGGAGGATCTACTGGTGGATAAAGATTAGTGGATCACGGTAGATCTGAGTACTATAGTAACGACAATGTTCAATGAAGACTGGAAGAAGTTGGATCGGAAGGCAAAGAGCACAATACGGTTGTGTATCTCAGATTCAGTATTGTTGAATATATCAGGGGAAGCTTTGACGAAAAATTTGTGGGACAAGTTAGGGGCTTTGTACCAATCTAAATCTCGGGTGAAAAAATTATTCCTACGGAAAAAGTTGTATAACCTAAGGATGAAGGATGGAGACTCGGTGATAGAGCATCTGAACACCTTTAATATTTTGGAAAGCCAATTTTTATATGTTGATATAAAAATTTCAGATGAAGATAAGTGCATCAGTTTGTTGTGTTCTCTACCTGATTCGTGGGAAATTCTGGTTGTTGCAATAGGTACAATGTGACTGCCTTGTAGTTTGATGAAATAATCACATCCTTTCTGTCGGAGGAGATGAGAGGAAAAAATATGGAGGGCCAGAATGGTGATGCCTTGTCTGTACGAGGACGGTCCTAGAACAGAAACGAAAACAAATCCTCGAGTGGGAGATCTAAATATCCAAGAAAAACTCTAAAGGTGTGCTGGAAATGCGAAAAGGACAAGCACTTCAAAAAGGACTATAGATCTAAATCTCCTGAGAAAGGAAAGGGATTCGATGATGCTCCTTCTGCAGAGGCAAAAACCACCTCAGATGAAGGTGGGGATGTGTACTTAGCTTCTTCTTCAAGTACACAAGTATATCACAAGACATGGTTGATTGACTCAAATGAATACTTTCACTTCACTCCCCACAGGGAGTGGTTATGCGAGTATGATAAATATGATGGTGGTGATGTCTTCGTAGGGGATGACAAGAAGGCTAGAATTGTTGGTCGCAGAAAAGTCAAGTTGAAGTTGCAAGGTGGAAGGATTAGAACACTTTCGGGTGTTCTTATTCCTGCATTGGCCAGAAATCTGATTTATGTAAGCAAGTTGGATGATGCAGGTGTAAAAACATTGTTCGACAAAGATACCTATAAGATGGTTCTCGGACACTAGTATTGATGAGGGGAGTTTAGAGTGGAACCTTGTACAAGCTTTAGGGTAGCACTGTTATTGATGGGTGCAACAATTATGTGGTTCCTGAAAGTGGAGCAGAAAATCTAGTGGTCTCTGGAGAAAATACCATGCTATGGCATCAAAGTCTTGGACATATTGGACAGAAGAGCCTTCGAATACTTCATGGTAATGGTATGGTAGAAGGTATGTCTAATTTCTTGCTGTATTTTGATTTATGTAAAAATTGTGTATATGGGAAGCAAAATCGGGTGAGTTTCCCCTCTGGTGTTAAGAGGGTGAAACAAATATTAGAGCTTGTGCATAGTGATGTGTTTGGACCTGTGTCCATTCCATCACTGGGTAAGTCTATGTACTATGTGCCATTTATAGATGACTTCTCAAGGAATACATGGATATATCTGCTCAAGAAGAAATCTGAAGTCTTTGACAGGTTTAAAGAATTTAATGCTCTGGTGGAAACCAGACAGAGAAAAATATAAAGGTGTTGAGGACAGATAACATGGAGAGTTTTGCAAGAAGGAATTTGAAGAGTTTTGTAAGAAGGGTGGTATAGCACAACAAAACACTACTCCATACACACCTCAGCAAAATGGAGTTGTAGAAGAATGAACAAGACGTTGATGGAAAAGGTAAGAAGCATGCTCAGTGGTGTCGAGTTAGGACAAAAATTATGGGCAGAGGTGGTGGAGACTGAATGTTACCTGGTCAACAGATCATCTTATCAACATTGGATGATAAGATTCCACAAGACATATGGACTATTAAGAAACCCTCTCTTTCACATCTGAGGGTATTTGGATGTGATGCATATGTACATGTTCCAAAGGAGAAAAGAACCAAGTTGGATAGTAAATCTGAAAGGTGCATCTTTATTGGCTATATGGATGGTTTGAAAGGTTATAAGATATGGAACCCAAAAACAAGGAAGGTTGTGTACAGTCGCGATGTGGTGTTTAGAGAGGTGAAAGATGTTATTAAATGTGAAGTCCTACCAAAGGAACCTGAAAAGATAGAGTTTGAGCTAAAGGAGGAGGAATCAGACTCTACAGTAGAAGAGGAATCAAAAGATGAAGAGCCACAAACTCAAGCTGTGAGAAGATTAGTTCGAGAAAGAAGGTAGCCAGAAAGGTATAGTCCAGCTGCTTTCTGTTCAAATTTTTATTTATCTATTACTAATGATGATCCCAGAACTGTCAGGGAAGCAGTAGATTCAGAGGATGGAAAACTCTTGAAAGAGGCCATGGTTGATAAAATGGCATCTTTGCACAAAAATGAGGCTTGGGATCTGGTGGAGTTAGCGGCTGGAAGGAAACCCATTGGCAACAAATGGGTGTTTAAGAAGAAGATGAATGCAGAAGGAAAGGTGGAGAAATACAAAGCTCGGTTGGTAGCAAAAGGTTATTGCCAGGTGTCGGGAATTGATTTTGGTGATATTTTATCTCATGTTGTGAAGGTAGCTTCTATTAGATTACTTTTATCTGTTATTGCTGCTTTTGATTTTGAGGTAGAACAAATGGATGTGAAGACAACATTTCTTCATATGGATTTGGAAGAAGAGATCTACATGAAGCAACATGAAGCCTTTGTGGTGAAGGGTAAGAAAGAACTGGCATGTAGGTTAAAAAAGTCTTTCTATGGGTTAAAACAGTAACCAAGGATGTGGTATCAGAAATTTGATACATATATACGGGGACATGGCTTCACCAAAAGCAAAGCAAGTCATTGTGTGTATTTTAAATTAATTGGTGACAGTGTTATTTATTTGGTCTTATAAGTGGATGATATGTTGGTGATTGTAAATAACAAGGAAATTATCCAGGTATTGAAGACCCAATTGTCCTCCAAATTCAACATGAAAGATCTTGGTGCTGCAAACTATATTTTGGGCATGGAAATTAAATGAGATTGCGTAGAAAGGAAGCTTTGGTTAATTTAACCATAGGAAGTATGTCGAGACAATATTGTAGAGGTTTAATATGCAGGATAGTAAAACAATGAAGGTTCATATTCTTGTTAGTGAGAAGTTATCTGCTAAAAAGTGTCCCAAGACACAAGAAGAGGAAGAGGACATGTCCCGTGTTCCATACACAAGTGTAGTCGGTAGCCTGATGTATGCAATGGCTCGTACTAGGACAAAAATGTGTTGTTGGAAAAGGTGGTCACTTTGAAGAATACTGCAGATGCATTGACAAAGTTTGTGAGCCCTGAGAAGTTCTCTTGGTGTAGAGAAACAATGGGCATTGCAGGGATGGACCAATAACTGAGCTCTCATGTGGCCTCCTCTGGAAAGAAAACAACAAGTGGGAGAATGTTGGGTGTGTGTTATATTCTTTCCATGACTAGCCCCATGCGCGGGGGTGGAGGGGCGATATCCCTCCCTATTCGTTGTGCAAGGTGCAACAGGGGGGCTGATAACTCTTCTTGTTCATTACACCGGGCATAGCAGGGGGGTCACAGGGGGGTCACAACCCTCCCTATTGGGGGGGTTTGAAGGGGGCGGTAGCCCCCCTATACGGGGTCCGGGACAACGGCTTGTGGAAATTTGTTTTGGACCCTATATTAGCTGGGTGAACCTACCTATGGCTTTGTGCATGGTTTTCGCACATGGTTTTGGTCATGATGGCTTTCTGTCCATGGTAATTTTGTAGATCTGGTCAAGGGAACTATGGTTATGTTTTAATGTAGGGTTAATAGAATGAGGTTTATCTATAATATATATATATATATATATATATATATATATATAGAGAGAGAGAGAGAGAGAGAGAGAGAGAGAAGAGAGAGAGAGGAGAGAGAGATATTATATATATATATTGTAAAATTGAAAGGAATATAAATGAAAAATCAATTTAGTAGTCCCGCTTTTGGGGTGCAGGGGAAAATCTCTACGTATATTTGTTTTATGTTTTATTCTCTCACCATTGTTTATTTTCTATTTTTAGAATTTGTATGTAGGTAATTTTTGTACAGGGTTAAAACCTACATTTGGTATAATAGTTGTTTTGGCTTCAAGGGGATGCATTTGTTGCTAAGGGTTTTGCTTGGGCGTGTTGTAGACCTTGTTCACCGGGATATCTACGGGATCAATTCTTGTGCTGAAAAAAGATGGCGAGCAGTGGAAAGATAGAGATCGAGAAATTTAATGGTCAGAGTTTTGAGTTGTGGAAACTCAAGATGAAGGATTTGCTGGTGGATAAAGATCAGTGGATCGCGATAGATCTGGGTACTAAACCAATGACAATGTCCGATGAAGACTGGAAGAAGTTAGATCGGAAGGCAAAGAGCACAATAGTATTGTGTATCTCAGATTCAATATTATTGAATGTATCAGGGGAAGCTTTGAAAAAGGCTTTATGGGACAAGTTAGGGACTTTTTACCAATCTAAGTCTCCGGTGAATAAACTATTCCTATGGGAAAAGTTGTATAACTTGAGGATGAAGGATGGAGACTCGGTGACAGAGCACCTGTACACCTTTAATATTGTGGTAATCCAGTTGTTATCTGTTGATATAGAAAATTCAGATGAAGATAAGTGCATCAGTTTGTTGTGTTCTCTACCAGATTCGTGGGAGAGTCTAGTTGTTGCAATAGGTAGTAATGTGACTGTGTTGCAGTTTGATGAAATAGTCTCATCCTTGTTGTTAGAGGAGATGAGACAAAAAAATACGAAGGGCCATGGTGATGCCTTGTTTGTACAAGGACGGCCCCAGAACAGAAATAAAAATAAATCCTCAAGTGGGAGATCTAAATCTATAGGGCGATCTAAATCTCTAGGAAAACCTGTAAAGGTGTGTTAGAAATGCGAAAAGGAAGGGCACTTCAAAAAGTATTGTAGATCTAAAGCTCCTGAGAAAGGTGTTGACGGTGATGGACCTGCCAACATCTCAAGGGGATCTCCCTGGTAAGAAGTCCCAATTAGACCTCAAACCGTTCGGTGTAGAAGTCCCAGCAGTGGGTCGTAAGGTAATGCCTTGACCGTGATGTCGCACAGAGGCAAGTAAGATAACTTTGTCACTAGCAAGGGTGTGACTGATGCAGTGAGTCAAGGAAGGTGTATGGGAGGTTCCAACACTTCGAAGGGAGGGGAAGGTGAAGGTGAGTCCTAGGTTGACATGGATCAATCCAAACTCAGCTAGGAACACACCACAGAAAGGACATGCACAACTTCCGACAGAGTAGTCCACTCGGATGCGGCAGTCACATCATACAAGGTAAGATAACACGAACAACACTTGCATATCAGTTCGAGACGAGTGTGATGGTTGTTATTGCAAGGATCATGTGAAAGGTCTGTCTAATGTCCGACAGAGCAGTCGACACGAACGATGACAACATTAACAACATATGCAACACATTAACAACAAGATTCATATATAATTGCATGTGAATTAGTTCATGCACAAGTACGTAAGCTAAACAACACATGTCATTAAAGCAACCGGAGCAGTCCAACTACAATAACAACATATGCATGAAAATGTGTTGGCTCTTATTATATAAATAAGTGTAAGTAACAATGATACAATACATCCATGTAAACCTGCTAGCCCCAACAATGGAATGTTACAACCACATCCGTCTGCTCCTCCAAAGAAATGTACTAGCTCCATACAGTGGAGAAGCCAAGGCCCGTTACAGTACTGTCCAAGCCTTCTTCAAAATAGTCTTAGTAGAAGCTTGGCTAACCAAAATCCTATACAATGAGTTATGAGGGATTATTTATAGCAAAGGGTGGGGTTACCCTTGACATTCCCCTTTGTGACAGTTCAACTACCCTCATGACTCTTCAAGTACTCTATGACTGTTCCATCCAACCATTGACACTTCACTTACACTTGACATGACTCAACATTACAATGCACATGTACTCATGTGAGACAACATGGCTTGAGCAAGCCTTACAAGACATCACTGGCACTCAGTTCGTTGTGATGAGACCAACTCTTTGACATGCTTGCGATGGTTAAGGTGGTGAGTTGATGCCAAGCTTGGTCGTCTGTGATGGTGTGCATGCACCTCATGGTGACATCTTGTTGAAGTGAACTCTTACCTTCGTTGCAGCCGATGCATTGGTTCGAGGCCTTCATCCAACTCGTATGCTAACATGTGCATGGTCTTCTTGGTTACAGTTGAACCAACAACACACTGATGCATATTGTCCATGTTGATCTTCAAGTGTGTGCTGGTGGTAATGCGCATCAACTTTCCGAAGTACATGTTCAGCTCCAGTTGGACTTGCTTCTTCTCTTCGCCTTGGTGAGTGTGCTGAATGGGTTGGGTTTCATTCGTGCACACAATGAAATGAATGTTGTTGAATCCCTTGCATGCGATCAACAACATTGCGCACCATGTCTGCTCTGTGTCAGCTGCTAGGATGGATCGTTAGCTTGTACGGGCGCAGTTTCATCCGTGAGTACATGTTGCATCCACTGTTGTTCCTGCTCTTATTGTAACTCATTCGTATATCTATGCAGCTTCATGTTCTTCCTGATTTGCAACTTCATCACATGCAACTCCTTCTTTGTTCCATCTTCTGGCTTCACACGATCTTCATGTCGCGTCATCACCTTATAGCCTGAGTCTCCAAAGTTGCCTTCATTATCAGTGGATCTGCTTGACCTTGCAACTTTGTTCTGCCTCTATGTTGTCAACAACCTTCCTCTTGCATTCGTTGTGTTCGCTACATTCGGTATTTTGCCTTCAACTATCATTCATGATGCTGCTTGTTGTCATGTTACTGCTTGATGTCCTTGTCTACGAACAACTTGATGTCTTCGTGAGTAGGCAATCTCATAGACACTTGATCGACTGCATCCCCAAGAGTGATCTAAACGGTGTCTTCATCTCTGCTCTCTTGGAAACCATTGTACCTGTACTACTAAGAGGCAGATGAACACCTGCGATACCTGGAGACATGGCAACACTCATAGCAAGCAATCTGTCAGTTGAAAACCAAAATGAACATGAGAACTAACTTGCAACATACCTGGGTAAATGATCATGAAGGTTGCACAATTTTGGTCAAGAGTCAGAAGACCGATTGCCAAGAATGCTCAAGGCACAGTCTGGGCTCCTGGGAGATTAGATGACCGCTGGAACTATGCAATGCATAGTCCAGTCTGACTGCTGACTGTTGGCATTGCACAATGCGCAATTCTAGCTAGGAAGGACTGCTGGCCTAGGGAAAAATTTGCACAATTTCTTGAGCCAAGCAACCACTGTCCTCCAGAAATGCGCAAAACAGTCTTGAAGGCTAGTGCTGGGTAGGAATGCACAAATCTAGAGAGGAAGATGAGCCTTCCTTTCCCAGATTATGCAATGCAACCTTGGTGAAGGCAGAGCCCGAGCCAAGGTTGGCCTGACTCGCCGATGGGTAACTGAAAGCAAGTAAGTCAGTGAATGCATGGCGACACTAAGTGATAGCAAAAGTGATTAACGGTGCATGCAAAACATGAATGAAATATTCAACAAACAGATCAACATGCATGTGGGTGAGGCAGTTTGCCAGTTGGGCGAACGTCTGTGCAAAACAATTTCGTGCATGCGACACCAATGAGATAACAACGAAAATTGAAACAGAGCTAGGACAAGCTAGTATATATGTAAATGACAGCAAGTGTTCAAAGAAATCAAGCAAACAATACTCCCACAAGCAAAAATGCAAAAGCGACAGAAATGCAAAACAAGGCATGGGAAGCAGGCTTACCCCAAAACAACTGAGCTGAATGTGCCGACTGCTCGTAGATGTGATGTGAGATGTTAGAGTTGCAAGGTTGATGTGAGGAATGAGCTCTACAACATCTGGTTGATGAGTTTTGATGACATCGAGGTTGTGACGCGCATGCCACGAATCTAGGGGAAGGGACACTTGGTGGGCTGTTTCAAAATTGCTCCTTGCATGTAACCTTCAACTGCTAAACATATATCCCTGGAATAAGGGATGCCTTTGCATGGTGCCTTGGGAGAAGCAACCCATGCATGCAAGTTTGTTTTTCTCAATCCCATAGGGAATAGGTTAACTCAGCTGCACGTGCAAGAGACTGCTCGACTGCTGCAGAAAAACTGTGCATTTCTGGGCAGAGCAACTGACTGTTGCCCAGATTTGTGCAAATCCTGGGCTGATCAGCGTGCTGCTGGGAAAATTTGTGCAAATCCTGCTGGGAGGATTGGCTGGCAAGATTGCACAATCCTGGAGCTAAGCAAGCTGCTAGAGAGGATTGCACAATTCCTAGAGGGAAGGTTGGTTGCCCTCTAAAAATGTGCAATTTTCAAGGGGAAGATGCTCAGCCGCAATTGAACCAAGTTCGGGTGAGCAGCCTGTGAGGGAAATGGATCAACTGTGATCGGCAAGCTGCCTTTGTGCGAGGAAAACATTGAAGCTTGAGTACTTGACGAAGCAAGACAAAGTGTCGTGTAAGGTTCATAGGGAGGCTCCAAGACAGGCTAAGGAAAAATTTTTGGAGGGTGGTTGTAGCTGCTACAACACTTGGTGACACACTAGTAGAACTCCAACTCTTTGCATAGACCTTGTTCGTGAAAAGCAAGTCTAACACCTCCTAAAGTATTGTTCAGTTCTCCACTCATCCTAGCTTCACACTAGCTTGCTGTAAGGTGTAGCATATGCTAGACTCTTGGTCGATTGACACACATTCCAAGCCAAGGAAACACAGTTGTTTCGATTGGGGTTGAGGGGTATATAGGTGCACAACCAGTATAGTCGTCAGTCTTAGTTTC
This sequence comes from Pinus taeda, assembly GCA_000404065.3. Lineage (NCBI taxonomy): Eukaryota > Viridiplantae > Streptophyta > Pinopsida > Pinales > Pinaceae > Pinus > Pinus taeda. The sequence goes on along the minus strand of APFE031232174.1, from coordinate 104,845 downwards.
ATATTTGGTGTTGCTCCACTGCTAGTAGGCTTCAACAGTACCCCGGTGGAGTCACATAGGAACACAAGCATGGCTCCGCTGCCAGCGAGCCTCGGCAGTACCCTGACGGAATTACTTGCATCACCTCCCTACGCAAGAAGCCTTTCTCTTCTTTCACCTTATTTATTTTTCATTTTTCATTTTTTGACCTTTTATTTTTTTCATTTTCATTTTCATTGTGCATAACACTTATTCATTTTAGAGGCAGAAGAGGGATCCTGACTTATTGAGAGCAGAAGAGGTTGTTCCAACAGAGAATTAGTTTATTGTATCTCTGACATGCCTATTAAGGTTTTCCCTCTTACCTTACTCTACTTAACTGAGCTGACAAGGGTTAACCCAAAAACAATTGACTAGAGAAGGTGACTCTAGTTAGCGCGCAAGCATTGTGTTTGCACCAAGATTCACTTCGAACAGTATGTATTTTCCTTCGATGTATCATGGACTAAAAGTAACAATCTCATCATATAGAGGCAAGATGATAGATAACCAAGTAGTGATGGTTGTACAAGCCCTCTTGTACTTTAATCAGCTCGCTTCAAGAGTCATACATGGTTTCATGCAAAACTAACCTATGAATGAAACAAGTGTACGAACTAACAAAGCAAAGCAAGAGTAGAAGAAAAAATTAAAGCGAAGCAAGTAAACAAACAAGCAAGCAAACAAATAAGCAAACAAAGCACGTCAGCAAACAAGCATGCAAGCAAACAATTGAAAGAAAACACTACTCCTACTCCTACACTAACTGTACATAGGCCTGAGCACGTGAAGTGATACTTCCAATGCAGCCACCAACGGATTAATAGACCCATGTTGGTGAAAGGTTGGTCCGTGAGCAACCCAGTTGTGCAAACTAGCAAGAAAGAAAGATATAAAAATGAAGACAACCACGCTTTTTGATTCAAAGTTCCCACGGGACATAAGTGAGTGCATGTGCATGACGGGCAGTCTGCGGACTTATTATGGTGCTGTGTGACACTACGTGCAACTTTGAAGCATAAGCACACTCTTGATTGTGACATGCAAGCAAATGAAAGAAACAAAGATAAATTGCGTCGCGCACAAGTGCTTGTAATGTAAGACTCCTCCAATTCCTGAGCAACGGGATCGTGTAGTTTGAGTGGAGGAAGTAAAATTTGAGTGTTAGATTGATCTTGAGTGCCTACAAATGATTGATGAGGATCCTTGATATTTTTAACAATTTCCTGATCGGAAGTGAAACCAACCTCAAGACAGTGAGGGCCTAACATAACCATCAACTCGGGCTAAAGTGCCTCGATGGTCTATGGGGTTTCGACTTTGTTGACAGATGGATCTTTGTAGACCAGTGGCTTAGACGAATTAACAACAAGTGAATCAACATCATGATCAGATGATGAGGTGAAGGGATCACGACAACCAAGATCAGAAAATTCAGTATGTTGGTCGGCATCCTCATGGTTTGATGAATCACACAGAGGGGTAGATGAGAAGGAAGGATGTTCACCCTCTGTGTTTTTAGAAAAAGTAGATGAAATATCAAGTGGATTTCAAATGAATTATTGTTCCTCTCCATTGTTGGATGATGAGCTAACATACAGTGTGTCTTGCAAAAGATCAACAATGGGTGCATCCGTGGATGAAGACACACATGCGAAATCATGGATGACAGGTTCACCAACGATGTTAAGAAAGAACAAAGGGGGCTCGAACAGAAGGGAGTCATCCTTCGCCGAGTGTTGATGCTCAAGCTCCCACTCATACTCTTCATGAATGATAGCGCATGTTAGTTGTGCAATGCCAACTCCGTTGGTGGGTTGTTCCTCGTTCACAATAAGTGAAGAGTCTGGAATGGACGAACATAAGACAACATCATCCGGAGGAACACCTAAGTGCAAAGACGGAGGTCGAAGAAAAGAATTCATATGATAACTCGAAGGACTCACAACCAAATCTGCATGAAAATCGAGTGGAGTGATGTTAGGAGAGTGTGAAGGATGAACAGGTGTGTGAGCATGATCCTCAACATCATTGGGCAGTGGTGGAGCTGTTGAATGAGAGGGAGGTGGAGATTCAGTTGAGACAGTGTCTGCTCCCACATGAGATTGCGTAGTTCCATCAATGAAGAATGTTGAGCGAGGCTTGATATGAAGCTTCCTCTTGGGATGAGTAGATTTCTTAAGAAAATACTCGAACCGGCCCCAAAGATAAGCAAATTTCAAGTCACGGAAGCTTGAAATTGCAAGTCACGGAAGCAAATTTCGGAGCTTGAAATTGCAAGTCACAGAAGCGCTGCCAAAAATCAATAACAGATTCATGCAGAGCCCTTTGTTGCTATAACAGTTTCCGGTCAAGATAATCTAGATCAAAATGATAGAACATGTCTTCAATGAGATCACAGAAGTGCTGAAATGAGTGCACAGTGTCAGCCGGTAGGCTGAGCACCCAACGAAATGGAGATTTGTGAAGTTTGTATGCAAGCAACAAACCGTCCTGTTCGTCAGAAAGCTCATCTTCCTCATAAATCATGAAAAGAAAGTTATATAAGTGCTTAGGCCAAGCCACTTTTCCTTCACCATCATACGTGTGAGTGGACAAGAGATGAAAAATCTTCCCTGATATGGAGACATATTCACTATTCGAAAGACACCTTGGGGGAAGAAGAGCGCAAGACTCCATGAAAGATATGTAAAGGTTCAAAAATGGATGAGAGGACACAACTTGCCATCAGGCCCTCCTTTTAGCACCAGAAATGTTGACGATGCTGGACCCACGACCATGTCAAGGGGATCTCCCAGTTAAGAAGTCCCAATTAGACCTCATACTGTTTGGTGTAGGAGTCCCAGTAGTGGGTTGTAAGGTAATGCCATGACCGCGATGTCACACAGAGGCAAGTAAGATAACTATGTCAGTAGCAAGGGTGTGACTGATGCAGTGAGTCAAGGAATGTGTATGAGAGGTTCCAACACTTCAAAGGGAGAGGAAGGTGAAGGTGAGTTCCACATTGAAAGGGATCAGTCCCAACTCGGCTAGGAACACACCACACAAAGGGCATGCACAGCTTCCAGTGGAGCAGTCCACTCGAATGCGACATTCACATCATACAAGATAAGATAACACGAACAACACTCACGGATAAGTCTGAGACGAGTGTGACGGTTTCTATAGCAAGGTTCATGTGAAAGGTATGTCTAATATCTGACAGAGCAGTCGCCATAGACGATGACAACATTAACAACATATGCAACACATTAACAACAAGATTCATATAATTGCATGTGAATCAATTCATACACAAGTACATAAGTTAAACAACACATATCATTAAAGCAACCAGAGCAGTCCAACTACAATAACAACATATGCATGAAAATGTGTTGGCTCTTGTTATATAAAGAAGTGTAAGTCACAATCATATAATACATCCATGTAAACCTGCTAGCCCCAATAGTGGAACATTACAGCCACATCCGCCTGCTCCTCCAAAGAGATGTACTAGCTCTGTGCAGTGGAGAAGCCAAGGCGCGTTACAATATTGTCCAAACCTTCTTCAAAGTAGTCTTAGTAGAAGCTTGGCTGACGAAAATTTAATATACAATGAGTTATGAGGGACTATTTATAGCAAAGGATGCGGTGACCCTTGACATTCCCCTTTGTGACAGTTCAACTACCCTCATGACCCTTTACCTACTCTATGATTGTTACATCAAGCCATTGACACTTCACTTACAATTGACATGACTCAACATTACAATGCATGTACTCATGTGAGACAACATGGCTTGAGCAAGCCTTGCAAGACATCACTGACACTCGGTCCACTGTGATGAGACCAAAACTTTGACATGATTGTGATGGTGAAGGTGGGAGCTGATGCCAAGTTTGGTCATCCATGATGGTGTGCATGCATCTCATGGTGACATCTTGCTTAAGCGAACTCTTGCCTCTGTTGCAACTGGTGCATTAGTTCAACACCTTCATCCAACTCGTCTGCTAACATGCGCATGGTCTTCTTGGGTATGGTTGAACCGGCAACACACTGATGAATAGTGACCGTGATGATCTTCAAGTGTGTGTTGGTGGTCATGCGCATCAACTTGTCGAAGTACATGTTTAATTCTAGTTGGACTTGCTTCTTGTCTTCACCTTGGTGAGTGTGCTGAATGGGTTGGATTGCATGTGTGCGCACAGTGACATGCATGTTGTTGAATCCCTTGCATGCAATCAACAACACTGCTCACCATGTCTGCTCTGTGTCAGCTACTGGGATGGATCCTTAGCTTGTACAGCTGCAGTTTCATCTGTGAGTGCATGTTGTGCCCACTGCTATTCCAGCTCCTGTTGTAACTCATTCGTCTGTTTGTGCAGCTTCATGTTCTTCCCGAGTTGCTGTTTCAACACATGCAACTCCTTCTTTGTTCCATCTTTTGCCTTCGCGCGATCTTCATGTCACACCGTCACCTCATAGCCTGAGTCTCCAAATTTGCCTTCATTATCAGTGGATCTACTTGATCTTGCAACTTTGTTCTGCCTTTGTGTTGTCAACAACCTTCCTCTTGCATTCGTTACGTTCACTGCATTCAGTATGCTACTTATTGTGATTCTGCTGCTTAATGTCCTTGTCTATGAACAACTTGATGTCTTTGTCAGTAGGCAATCTCATAGACACTTGATCGACTGCATGCCCAAGCATGCTTTGAACAGTGTCTTCATCTCTGCTCTCCTAGAAACCATTGTACCTGTATTGCTGAGAGGCAGATGAACACCTGCGATACCTGGAGACATGGAAACACTCATGGCAAGCAATCTGTTAGTCGAAAACCAAAATTAACATGAGAACTGACTTGCAACATACTTGGGTAAATGATCTTGAAGGTTGCACAATTTCGGACGGGAGGTCGGGAGACCGACTTTCAAGACTGCTCAAGGCATAGTCTGGGTTGCTGGGAGACTAGCTGACTGCTGGAACTGCGCAATGCACAGTCCATTCTGGCCACTGACTCCTGGGATTTCACAATGCACAATTCCAGCTCGGAAGGATTGCTGGCCTAGGGACAAATTTCTGCAATTTCTTGAGAAAGCAGCCACTGTCCTCCAGAAATGCGCAAAACAGTCCTAGAGACCAGTGCTAGGTAGGAATGCGCAAATCTGGAGAGGAAGGTTAGCCTTCCTTTTCTAGATTGCACAATGCAACCTTGGTGAAGGCAGAGCTCGGACCAAGGTTGGCCCGACTAGCCGACGGGAACTAAAAGCAAGTAAGTCAGTGAATGCATGGCAACACTAAGTGATAGCAAAAGTGATTAACAGTGCATGCAAAACATGAATGAGAGATTCAACAAACATATCAACATGCATGTGGGTGAGGCAGTTCGCCAGTTGGGTGAACGTCCGTGCAAAACAGTTTCATGCATGCAACAACAGTGAGAGCAACAAAAACTGAAACGGAGCTAGAACAAGCTAGTATATATGTAAATGACAACAAGAATTCAAAGGAATCAAGCAAACAATACTCCCACAAGCGAAAACGCAAAAGCGACAGAAATGCAACACAAGGCATGGGAAGCAAGCTTACCCCAAAATAGTTGAGTTGAATGTGCCAAGTGCTCCTAGATGTGATGTGGGATGTCAAAGCTATAAGGTTGATGTGAGGAATGAGCTCTGCAACACCCGGTTGATGAGTTTTGATAACATCAAGGTTATGACGCACATGCCACGAATCTAGGGGAAGGGACACTTGGTGGGAGGTTTCGGAATTTCTCCTTGCATGTAACCTCCAACTGCTAAACATAGATCCTTGGAACAAGGGATGCCTTTGCATGCTGCCTTGGGAGAAGAAGATCACGCATGAAAGTTTGTTTTGCTCATTCCTGGAGGGAACAGTCAACTCAAATGCACATGCAAGAGACTGTTGGAGAAAAAATGCACATTTTTGGCTGGGAGCTAGGCTGACTACCCAGGAGATTTGCGCTATTTCTGGGTAGAGTAGCTGACTGCTGACCAGATTTGTGCAAATCCTGGGCTAAGCAGCGTGGTACTGGGAAAATTTGCGCAAATCCTGTTGGGAGGGTTAGCTGGCAAGATTGCGCAATCCTGGAGCCCAACAAGCTGTCAGAGAGGATTTCACAATTCCTGGAGGGAAGGATGGTTTCCCTCCAGAAATGCACAATTTTCAAGGGGAAGTTGCTCAGCCTGCAACTGGACCAAGTCCAGGTGAGCAGCCTGTGAGGGGAATGGATGAACTATGATCGACAGGCTGCCTTTGTGCGAGGAAAATACTAAAGCTTGAGTACTTGACGAAGCAAGACAAAGTGTTGTGTAAGGTTGGTAGGGAGGCTCCCAAACAGGCTAAGGCAAAATTTTGGAGGGTGGTTGTAGCCGCTACAACAAAAGGAAAGGGATCTCCTGATGTTCCTTTTGCAGAGGCGAAAACAACCTCAGATGAAGGTGGGGATGTGTACTTGGCTTCTTCTTCAAGTACACATGTAGATCATGAGGCATGGTTGATTCACTCAAGTTCATCCTTTCATTTCACTCCCCACAACGAGTGGTTCTGCGAGTATGATAAATATCATGGTGGTGATGTCTTCTTAGGGGATGACAGGAAGGCTAGAATAGTCGGTCACAGAAAAGTCAAGTTGAAGTTGCAAGGTGGAAGGATTACAACACTTCCGAGTGTTTTTCATATTCCTGCATTGGCCAGAAATATGATTTATGTAAGCAAGTTGGATGATGTAGGTGTAAAAATAGTGTTCAAGAAAGATACCTACAAGATGATTCTGGGAGCACTAGTATTGATGCAGGGAGTTTAGATTAGAACTTTATACAAGCTTCAGGGTAGCACTATTATTAATGGGTGCAATAGTTTTGTGGTTCCTAAAAGTGGAGCAGAAAATCTAGTGGTCTCTGGAGAAAAGACGATGCTATGGCATCAAAGGATTGGACATTTGGAGAGAAGAGCCTTCAAATACTTCATGGTAATGGTATGGTAGAAGGTATGTCTGATTTCTCTCTGGATTTTTATTTATGTGAAAATTGTGTATATGTGAAGCAAAATCGGGTGAGTTTCCCCTCTGGTGCTAAGAGGGCGAAACTGATATTAGAGTTTGTACACAATGATGTGTTTGGGCCTGTGTCGGTTCCATCAATGGGTAAGTCTATGTACTATGTATCATTTATAGATGACTTCTAAAGGAATACATGGATATATTTCCTCAGGAAGAAATCTGAAGTCGTTGACATGTTTAAAGAATTTAAGGCTCTGGTGGAAAACCACACAGAGAAGAAGATAAAGGTGTTGAGGACAAAAAACAGTGGAGAGTTTTGCAAGAAGGAATTTGAAGAGTTTTGTAATAAGTGTGGTATAGCACAAGAGAAGACTACTCCATACACACCTCAACAAAATGGAGTTGCAGAAAGAATGAACAATATGTTGATGGAAAAGGCAAGAAGCATGCTTAGTGGTGTCGGGTTAGGACATAAATTATGGGCAGAGGCAGCGGAGACTACAAGTTACCTGGTCAACAAATCACCTTCATCAGCGTTAGAGGATAAGACTCCACAGGAGGTATGGACCGGTAAGAAACTCTCTCTTTCACATATGAGGGTGTTTGGATGTGATGCATATGTACATGTTCCAAAGGAGAAAAGAACCAAGTTGGATAGTAAATTTGAAAGGTGCATCTATATTGGGTATAAGAATGGTTTAAAAGGTTATAAGCTTTGGAACCCATAAACAAGGAAGGTTGTGTATAGCCACAATGTGGTGTTTAGAGAGGTGAAAGATGTTTTTAAACATGAAGTCCTACCAAAAGAACCTGAGAAGATAGAGTTTGAGCTAAAGGAGGAGTAATCAAACTCTACAACAAAAGAGGAATCAGAAGATAAAGAGCCATGAACTCCAGCTGTGAGAATATTAGTTCAAGAAAGAAGGCAGCCAGAGTCTTTTAGTGGAGAATTAGGGGCGTATTTCACTTTCCATAATTTTGCCCATGGCGTCTCCCCTCTTGTTAACCATTTCCACCACAATTTAGCTCCATTTGCTCTGTTAATTATCTCAGGGTCTTGTAGCCCAAGGCCACCTGCCTGCTTAGATTTACAGATCGTGTTCCATGCCACCAGTTCTCATTTTCTATTTACCTCTGCCCCTCGCCACAAGAGGTTTCTTTGGACCTCCTTTATCTTTTGGAGCACTCCTTTAGGCACATGAAGAACATATAGCATGTATCCCAGGATAGCCTGAAGCACCCCCTTTACTAGCACCAATCTCCCCGACAAATTCAATGCTCCCACCCTCCATCTTTTGACCCTGTCTTCCAGCTTGGATATAACCTTTTACCAGTTGGACTTCTTCCCGACATGTGTCATTAAGGGAACTCCTAGATACCTAGAAGGGAGGGATTTCCTTTGGAAGCCCAAGATAGCTTAAAAATTTCTCTGGATAACAATGTGAGCGTTGAAAAAAAATCATAGACTTTGATAGGATTAACTCCATACATGACACCTTCATGAAGGTATACATAATGATTTTGAAATTATGGGCCTCCTTTAGCATAGGAACACCATGCAGCATGGTGTCGTCTACAAATTGTTGATGAGTGGTCGCTTTCTTGTTTTCATGCAACTATAGCCCTATAATATCCCCTTCTCTTTTAGCTACTCCAATCGTTCTCCCAAGCCCTTCCATAATTAAGATACACACGAATGGAGATAATGGGTGCCCTTGTCGAATTCCTCTAGACAAGAAGAACGGTTTTGATGGGACTCCATTAAGAAGAATGAAAAACTGGATGATGAGACCATTTCCATGATCCAATTGATCCAGTACTCCTCAAAACCAAATGCTTGTAACACCATTGCCATGTATTTCCAGCTGATCTTACCATAAGCTTTAGTTAAGTTTAACTGGATTAACATACCAACATTTTTTCGGGTCTTCAACAAGTGGGCCACTTCGTGCGCCAGGATTATATTGTTCAGGATTTGCCTTCCCTCCACATAACTTGATTGTTCCTCTGAAATGAGATATGGAAGAATTGTTTTCATCTAATTAACTACTACTTTGAATATGATTTTATAAACAACATTGCACAGTGTTATAGGCCTGAACTTTTCAGGGGTACTTTCTTGTTCTTCTTTGGGGATAAGGGCTATAAACATTGAATTTAAAGCTTTAAGAACTATTGCTAATTCTTGGGAGCTAGGCACCACCTCATATATATAATCTTTGAAAGCTTCCTAGCAAGCTTTTAAGAAGTCTATAGTAAATCCATTTGGTCCAGGGGCTTTCCCATTCGCCATTTCATTCACTTTCAAAGCCACTTCCTCCACAGAGACTAACCTGTTTAGGTTTTTGTTGTGTTCCTCAGTAAGCACCTTTGGGATATGCCTCAAAATCCTTTGTATGTCTTCCCCTCTCTCCACCTCGGGCTCTTCAACCATATTTTGAAAGTGTTGGACTAAGGCCTCCTCAATATCTTGGTGAGCCTCAAAGGTTTTCCCTCTCTCATCCTTTATTCTAAGGATTTTGTTGGAGTTTCTGTGCCCGATTGTTGATAGGTGAAAGAATTTTGTTTTTTTCTCCCCCTCCCTTAGCCATAACATTTTAGATTTCTGCCTCCATAGGATTTCCTTTTGTTTACATCTCTCCTCACACTTGTTTAGTAATTCCATTTCCTCTTCTTTTATCCCCTTTGAGTACCCATCATAGATCAACCTTTGTTTTAGTGCTTCCATTTTCTGTTCCCGTTCCTTTTTCGTCTGAAGGATGTTTCCAAATTCCATCTTGTTCCACTGCTTTAGTTTTATCTTAATGTGTTTTAACCTCGCTTGTAGGGTGTACATCTTCGAGACTCTGTCTGGGATCCTTTCCTTCCACCATGTTTTGATATTATCCATGAAGGTAGGGTGCTCTAACCAAAATGATTCAAATCTAAAGGGCCTATTTTTGGGAGTTCCCGCCAACTACATTATTAGTAGCACTGACCAATGGTCAAATCCCCCACAAGGAAGGATATTTGTTGCCGCATCTACCCCTCTCATCAGTAAATCTTCTAATATGAAAACATGTCAAGCCTGGATGCCACTTGATGTTTCCCTCCCCGCTTATTACTCCAAGTGAAGCATCCATTCACAATTTCTATATCAACAAGTTTGGTCTCCTCAATGAATTCCTTAAATGCTTCAGAATCTTTGTCTACTCTTCTTTGGCCACCTTTTTTCTTTGATACAGAAGTTATCATATTGAGATATCCCCCCACCACCCAGGGTGGGTTCCCTTTCCCATTCTTTATCCTCCCTAGATCTTGTAGCAACTTGGTTTTCTCCTCGAGTCTTTGAGGCCCATACACATTAGTAAACATCATTATGTCAGGGGTTCCTATAACCTGCATTTCTACAGATATGTATGATTCGTTGGCTTCATAATGCAGAAGGATCAATGATTTGGGGTTCCAACAGATGGCCAATCCCCCTGCCGAGCCCTACGCTTCCACCTCCACTGAGTCATACCTTCTTCCTAGTTTCCTACTTAACTCATTTATTTTTCCTACTAAGCATTTTGACTCTTATAGAAAAAAGATATTAGGTTGTTCCATTTGAATCTCTCTTTAACAGTCTTTGTTTCCTAAGGATACTAATGCCTTTGATATTCTGTGAGAAAACTTTCATGATTTAGATATGGTTAAAGGAGGGTGAGCCTAGAGCTCTCATCTTACCTTAATTTATTAACATAACTCACATCTCCTTGAGGGTGACATTTTTCGACTTTCTCCCTCTTTTTCATTGGCTTTGCTGAGGTATCAACGCTGTATGAGATTTCGTTGCTTTCACACCTAACTTAGATCCCTTCGGATATCCCCCTGCTTTTTTTGGATGTGGTATTTTTTTCCCTCGTAATCTCGTCTCTTCTCTCATCAAGTATAAATATTGGATCCTGTCCATTTGATCCGCATTGATTTCTTTTATTCCTTGTTTCTTCGTCTGTTCCATCAAATCCTAGAGGTTGATTCCTTCTCTCTTAATTATCTCCTGCAATTCCAGATCCTTTGCTCCTACTTTTCTTGGGGTCATTTCTGCGTCTCCCTCAAAATATTTTGATAGATTTGGGATATCTCCTTGATGCTCATTGTCCTTGATCGACTATCTCATCTCTTCCTCTCTATCTTCTTATTTATCAACACTGTCCTCTTCTCCCACCCCTTGTTCCTTCATGCTTTCCCTTACTATAACTTCAAAGCTATTTCTATGAGCTTTCTTTCCCTGATTTTGTCGTTGTTGTCTTCTATTAGGTCTTCCCCTTAGAGTAGGTTTGACAAAGCTCTCTACATCATTTTGGTCTATCTCTATGCTCTATTCTTCCACTTTTCTTAGGGGGAATTCCCTTATCAGTGGCCATGCTCATGGCACCTCCGACATCTAAAAGGGATTTGTTCACAGTACACCGTTGTAACCAAAATTTGCCCTTGAACTCTAGCTTGATGACTTCAAGCAGGGCTGTGGAGACATTCATTTCTACACAGATTTTTGCATATGTTGTATATCTGCCTTTTAATGTTGCTTCTGAGATTTTAATGAATTTACCCAAAGAATCTCATATCAACTTTAAAGTTTTAGGAAGCCAATAGTCCAGGGGAAGGGAATACAACCTGACCCAAACTGGGATGCATGTAAAGGTTTCATTCCCCTGGGTGAAGTTCTCCATCCTTGGCCGCATGTAAAAACCAGTTGATGCAAAAAAATAAGGACCACCGTAAAAAATTTGGTCTCTGTCTTCCATATTGGCAAATACCACTGTGAATAAGCCTTTTGACCCTAGATGTAGTTCTATTTGTCCCCTCAGTTTCCAGTGATGTTTGATCCAATCACACAAATCTTTTTCTATGGGCCAAAGCCCCATGAATTTGCATATGACAACATATGACCTCATTCGTTCTCTAAAGGCTTGGGTCTTCGGATTGATGATCAATGTCATTGGGATTATTGTCGTTTTTGGCTTACATGACCCTATGGAACCTTTTGACTTTTGTTGTTGTTGTTGGTCCATTTTCTTTCCGTTGGGCCCTTGTCTTCATTCGTTCTCTGTCCTTTACCACCTACCTCTATTGACCCATGGATCTTCTCTGACATACCATCTGCATGTGCATGTGCCCCAAAGCTCGTATGTATCCCCTTCCCTTTTCCATGAATACATTTCGATAGGAGGGAGCCCCGCTTCCTCCCCCTCTAAATTCCATTTGTATCAAACCCTAGTTGTTGTTGCTCTGAAAATCGCATTACAACAATTACCTAACTCGTGTTTATTGGATTTTACACAAAAGTAGTGGCCAACCCAATCCATTTACTCTCACACTCAACTAATCTTCTCATTATCGTGTGTGGAATGATATGTAGCTTATATAAGAGGAGATTATTATAAAAATTGGTTATACTTAATTTACCCATTAATTATTATCACACTTTTTAGTCAATATTTGTTTATTTTGCAGTACCATCCAACTAGTTACATAATTATATAAAATATAAATTAAAAGTGGTAGCAATTACTCTAAAATATGTAAAGTTGTGTTTTAACTCATACAAGATCCTTGGTGGTTATGTTTCAAATTAGTCTCATAAACTTATGAAACCGAGCTAGCTAGCAAAATAAATGAGTTTTGAGCACAAATCAAATTCAAATACAATAAATTTGAACTACTTTTTGGAATTCCTTTTTGGTGAAGCACATCAACGTGTGTAATTCACCATCGATATTTTAGGCTTAACAATATGAGTAAAAATATATATATGAAGGAATCCATCTCTGAGAAATGCTTTAGCCCAAAAGACGTGCAAGATTCAGACATTAAAACAAACCTTCCTACGTGTAGTATAGTGCATAAAACTTTTCCCAGATGGACCCCGTGAATGACCCCTACACCTCGAAAATTGTGAACTCGGGTTTTGATAAAGATAGGGACTTAGTGCTGGAACACATTGAAACCCTGTTCACACATTCTGATACCAAAAGTTATAAATAAATGGACACCTCTTACCTACATTCCCACACCAAAGAAGGTATAAATAAAATTATATATAAATGGAAAGTATGCAATTGTTTTATAATTTCCTGTAATATTGATCAGTGAGTGGAATCAAAAGTGTCCTTAGCTGAAAATAGATCCACGTTGTGTTTTGTGTGGTAATCCACATGTTCTCACCGATAGATGAGCCCGTTAATGAATTTGATAGGTCATCTCCTGGCAAAATCGACAATAGCTCCACGTAATGTTTTGCAAGTAATCTGCATGTTGTCACCTCGTAGATGAGCACATTAATTCATTTGACAAATCCTCTCCTGGCGAAAGGTTTGATGGCAGGGTGGTGTATTCACACTGATTTTCACGAACAACCTACAACTTTTCAACTGCGAATCAAAATCTAGTCGCTTCCATGATTTTGCTCTCAGTTACAGGGATAACCTCCATCATTTCAACAAAGGATCAAAATTTGCTCTCAACTACAGGGATAACCTCTAAAGTTTCAACAGAGGATCAAAATCTAGTTGCTTCCATGAATTTTATTAGTTACAGAAAGTTGTGTCGTGTCATCTTCTGGTGTGCTAGTGCATGTTTCCTTCGGTTGGTAGAGTTTGGGCATATCATTTCTTCTCAGAGTCTCTGGGTGTAAGGGACAGGAAAGACTTTCTTCTATGGTAAAGACATGTAACAGCTCGATGCTAGATCCAATTGTCGTTGGCTCAGTCACATGCCTAATGATTAAAGCATGTTTTTCTTCATTGATCTCAATAGGAGTGGGGCAAGCGACCGCGCCCATGGCATCGTGATGTCGGAAACTAGATAGAATCAATGTAATATTCATCAAAGGTTGGTCTAAGTCTATCCAGAAATGCCTTGTAAGGTTTAACCTTATCTTCTTTTAGTGATAAGTCTGTTTGACTCAATTAACTACAAGTTGGGAGTACCTTAGCGCTAGCTGAGCGGAACTGCAGTAATAGTAATTCCTTTGCCGGTATGTCCACTTATCTCTTATCTGCGGCTGAAATTGTGATTGACTATTAGTACTTTAATTATTTTAGTTTCCTTTAAGTATGTTTGCCACAACAAAATAATTCTGCAACTTTATTTTACTTTAATTATTTTAGTTTCCTTTAATTATGTTTGCCACATCGCTTCTCTCTTATATGCAACTGAAATTGTGATTGACTGCCAGTACATTAATTATTTTAGTTTCCTTTAATTATTTCCACTCAGTTAATGGATATTAATACTAAGATAGAAATATGAACGCCCAAGCCAAGGAAATCACAAGATTGGATTATTTTCGAGGAAATCACTAGTTTGGATTATAAATAAACAATGTAACCGAAATTGCATGTTTAATTATAAACAATGTAATCGAAATTGTATGGTAATTAAAAAACAAAGGATAACTTCACGAGAATTTAAAAGTATAGAAATAATACATGCTTTCTACGAAGAAGTTGATTTTTATTATTATTATTATTATTATTATTTTTCAGTCGCTATTTGTAAACCAATCAAATTTGATATATATCAACTTAATTGTTATATACAGTTCAACTCAATTAGCTTTGATGCAAACATGCAAGTGATATAATTCAACTATTCAACTAAATTAGCATTAATACAAAAATACAAGTAATATAATTCACTTACCAATAATTTTGCCAATAGTTTTTTCTGAAACAAGTCCCTCTTCATAGCTCTTTTCATTCGTCTCTTCCTTTGTCTTAATTTTAATGTATTGTTATATGTATCAATTATCTGCAAGAGTATGAATTGTATATGCAGGAATTGTATCTGCAAGAAGTAGAAGTAGTATTGTGCTGGAAGGGGATATGAATGGAAGCAGAAAAAGTGGTTCTTGAAGCAATAGAACAAATGTTTAAAGAAAAACATAAAGCCATGTAGCAGTTCAACAGAAAGGAAGCCGCGTGTACCAGGGCTCAGAAGATTGTGGCCAGACTCAGAGCTCAAAAGATTGTGGCTAGACTCGGTGAAGTTGTGTGTAACTTGGATTTCCCTCCACCAAAGCACTCAATGTTAAGCATTTAATTTTAGCAAGAATGACAAGAATTCTTTGTTCATATGCCTTTTAAACCTAACTTATGTACCTCTTGACCTCGAAAAAATGACAAATCAGACCTCTGATTCTTTGATTCGTTAACAACGAACACTTTCAATGTTCAATAGGCTTAGCAAAAAATGAATTACGGCTCAGCGAAAGGTGCATTACTAAAAGTTTAGTTAAAGACATTATTAGTCCCTACAATTGGCTCAAATTTCAACACAAATCGATTCCAATAGTCCCTCCTTCCTATGGCAGGGACTAATAAGATGGTATGATAAGTCAATTCATATATGTGTATGTATATACACACTAAAACAACTATTAAAATACCTTATACAATTTTTGAAATGAATTTGATCTTATAGTATGTTGTGTTTATAATGCAAATCAAAACACCAATTCAAACATGTGAAATAGAGTTAGTGCGGATAACTTTTAGCTTTAGATTTTTGAAACTTGGAGGGGATCAATTTCTAATTTGATAAGTCCAAGAGTAAGATAGATTTAAGTCAATATGTAACAAGTCTAAGATGTGGCATGGTGCTTTGTACTTGCATCTTATAAAAAAAGTGATTGATAGTACAAGTATAGAAATTCCCATCATGCTCATGCACAAAGATCTTGAAATTTTTTAACTATTAAAACTTATGATTTGCAAGGCTCCATTTTGTAAGCGACATTATAATAGTTTAGATCTTCTTCAACTTTTGAATTTAGATTTTTACTTTAGAATATTAAAACAAAATTACAAAATATTAAAACAAATAAAGTTGTTAAAGCTTTTAAGTAGGTAGATTTTTATAGTTGAATTCACAAAGTTAAGATTAAGTGTTTAGTTAAAACAATAAAATTTCTATTTTGTATTAAAATCATTTATAACAAAAAATTTACACAACAAATGGCATGAATTGGCTTTTGTTTGTTGTCTATATTCTTAAAAGACTAGTGCATCTACAAAAGCTTATAAGTCTTTACCTTGCATTATTGGACAACTAAATATTTCAAGGCTTTATATGACTCCTACACAACTTGCCCATAAAATCAAGCTAGCTATTAAAAGTAGGTAAAAACGTTTGAAAGAAAAACATTATATAATATTAAAGGAACACATAATTAATTTTGAAAACGCATGTTGACTTAGGGGCATACCAAAGAGATATAAAGATTTATAATGGAGGGGACATTGTTTTTTCTTATCAATACATTATATTATTTTGAAATATGTTGCTAGCAAAGGAATAGTTAAGTTTTAGGCATTTTATATATTTATGAAAAAAACAATAGAAAAATATTTATAGTATTGGGAGACTTTAAGTTATTAATAAAGTACATAGACAATAAACGTAAAATTGAGACTATAATATTAAATTCCAATTAGAAATCAATTTATGAAGGTAAAAAACAATTTTGATTAATATATATATCTATATTATATATATATATATATATATATATAATTCTAACTCAAATGTTGATTCATCTATTTTAAGAAAGTTGTATTAATGTAGGAAAGGCTCAATTTGCAACAAGAGTTTCTAGGGAAGATTTTTAGATGCATTTTCAAAATTATCTTTTATATTTGTTTAAGAAGCCGATAAAAAAAATCACCAAATGGTTTGTGATTTTTGTACTTGTTGCAATGTATTTGAGTCCTAGTAAGTAAAACAACTTAAAAATAGATTTTGTTAACAAATTTCATTATAATTTATGACTTTTTATGGAATATTTTATATTAAGTTAGTGACAAAATATTTTAGATGTTTTCTTTACATTAAATATATTATATAAAAGTATATATAATATATATATATATATAACTACAAAAAATAATATCATAAAAATAAATACGATTGTTAATTTTTTTCAAAAACATGAGCAAACTTTGTAAAATACTTTCAAAAGTCACACATTAATTAAAAGTCAAATATGAGTTAGACACACTTAGAAATGAAATTTTCATAAATATTGAAATTTGATGTGTGTACTAAATAAGATGATGGACTCATTAACTTACTTGAACCTCTGAAGAGTATGCTGAAATTCCTCACACTAGCTCGAGAAATACAAAGACACGCGACTCCTTCGCTTCTTCAACTCGCTTTACAATCTCGCTTTACGATGATCTTGGAACAAACTGTCCTCAGACAGGCGGCCCAGCAGGCTTCAGAATTAATTCAAATAAAAATGTTACATACCAAGTTATGCCTCAGAGAGTAGAGCTTTCCAGTCTCTGGTCTCTTACAGCACAAAATACAAACACTCTTTCAAACACTCACACACTATGATGCACCCTCTATCTACAAGGCTCATACTTATAAGTAAAAACATATGAGAATTACTGAGGGTCCTTGTTAGACATTACTTAGTCTTGACGGTGTCTGCTCAATATTCTCGAGTACAATAATTAAAAAGAAAGACGCACTACCAAGGTCCTTTCGGACTTCGGTCACTATCATATCCAAGATCAGGGTCAGATTCAGATGAGGAAGAGGGAAGCTTTTGCTTTTGCCAAGATTTATTTAACCATTCTAAATATTCTGTCTCCCATGTGTGGTCTTGTTGCTCTTGAGCATCTTGGTATAGGTCTACGAACAAGGTTACCTTTTCTTCAGATACCTTCTCTTTTCCTTTTGATGTGGCTGCTTTTTCTTTTGTCGAGATGACAGAAGATTCCTCTTTTAGTGGTGCTCGTGAGGATTGTCCTGTATCAAACTTTATCGTATCTGTTGTGACATAGAGATTTTTTTGTGGGAAGATGTATTCGTTGTTAGCCTTTCTCCATCAACTAACATAAGCCATTGGATCAATCTCTATGTCAATAAAGGAATCTTTCTTGTAGGCATTGTTAGGACTGACAATTCAACTCCATCTAATAATTCCCACTTGAAGATTTGAAACATGCTGACAAAGCATTCTATAGAGCATTGGATCCACAACTTGCAATTATGATTGATATTTTCTTGTTGTTGCCATCTTAATTCAAAAATCATAGAAGAGCAAACCTTGGTTGACAGTAATAAATTTATCAAACATACCACATCATCACTCCAATTTCCGGCCATGACACGAATAGTAATTAATGCCTTTTGATTAATCAGCAATTTAATTACTCCAAATCTTCCTTGAAGTCTCTCTAATGTTCGAATCATGGACAATTTTTCGGGTAGCCTAAGACTATGGAATTCCTTTAGCCAAAGAGTGATTTTCTTGATTTCTTCTTGATTTTTGGCTATCATTGATGTAGCAACTCTGTCTGGTCCATATAACTGTGCAAAAGGATTTGGGACAATAGGATTTCGAAATTCTAAACTTTGATAATCCCAAGGTGTAGAGAATGTTCTCAGATATTGTAATGTCCTTTCAACACATTGAGAAGCTCTAGTCTGTGGCTTCTTTTGGCAACATCCATCTTTTATTTCCCAATCTGCAAATGGTTCAAAAAGTTCATATTGGGGAAATGAATATGTACCTGCAAATTTTTCATCATTTCTTTGAAGAAATGCAGCATCAAGTTCTTCAAAGAGATCAGGAATTCTCAAAGATTTCAAAAATCTTCCAACCCTTTCAGTCATATTAATTTCATCCAAATCTAACATTTTGGCAGAGGTGTAGACATCAAAAGAGAAATCTATTCCTCCAATTATCTGGTAATAATTCAAAGTTTGCAAAACCTTGATCATGGCTTCAGCGTATTCTTTGGTCCAGTAACCATCAAGAGTTTTAAAATAAAGTTTCACTTTCATATTAGGTAGAGGATATACCTTTACCAACTCTTCATCTAGACCCAACAGAACACCAACATTTTTGGACTGCCAGGCCTGACATCTTTGTATCCACTGATTTCTTCTAAGTCTCAGTCCAATAACCTTTTTAATTTCATCAACCAAATCACCAAGTACTAATTCAAGAATCTGAAATCTTTTAACAAAGGTTTCAAAATTATCATCTGCAGGAGTCTTACCAGGAAGATTAAAAAGATCGGTTCTTTGCCTATGAACATGGACTTTGTTCATTTCTCTGGTAAGAGGATCAGCCAAATAATTGGAGTTACCTGGAACCCATTCAACATCAAAATCATACATTTGAAACCAAATTTGCCATGCCAAGAGTCGTCCTCTTGCGAGTTGTTTTGAAATTTTTGCTAACAAGAAATATTTGAAATTCATCGAATCTGTTCTTATCATAAACTTGGCAGGGGCTAAATATAACTCAAATTTCTGTATGCCATTGAAAATGGCAAGAGTTTCTTTTTCTACTGGAAAATAAATTTTTCTGGTGAATTAAAAATTCTCCAGATGTATATGCACATAAAGTTTCTTCTTTTTCTCCCTTTCTTTCAAAAAGGACTGCTGCCCAAAAATTATCAGAGGCATCAGTCTGAAGGATCAAGAATCCATTACCTGAAGGTTTAAGCTCAGGGAGATTTTGACATTCAACTTTTAACAATTGAATTGCTTTCGTAGCTTCGGGTGACCATCCAGAATGCAAATGTTTCCGAATTGGAGCAGTTTTTTCTGATAGTCTAGGAATATATTTATGTACATAATTTAAAATTCCTAGAAATCGTTGAATCATTTTTACATCTTGCAGTTGATTAGGAAATTCAGATAACTTGGTCAATACATGGGGTTGCATCTAAATTTTTCCATCTATAACATGAATACCTAAAAAATCAATATTGTCTTGAAACAGAAGCATTTTCTTTTCGGACAAAACAATACCATGTTGTTTTGCTTCTTCAAGGAATGTCTGTAAATGCTTCAGATGTGATTCAAGATCTTGACTATGAACCAAAATATCATCAATATATACAACAATAAAATCATATTTACCAAAGATATGATCCATTCTTCTTTGAAAGAACGTTGGAGCATTCTTCAGACCAAACGAAACTACTCTACATTGGTAAAAGCCTGCGGGACATGTGAAAGCGGTTTTGTGGCGATCTTCTTCTTTGATTTATATATAGTAATAACCAGATTTCATGTCGAACTTACTGAAGATCTTGTTGTTCTAGATTTTCTGCATTATTGTTTCCTAGCGTGGCAAAGGATAATTAAAGCTCTTTGTGATTGCATTCAAAGGCTTGTAATTAATAACCATTCTATCTTTTCCTCTGACTATTTCAGAGTGGTTTCTCACCAGGAAAGCAGAACAGGAATAATGTGAAGAACTTGGTTCAATTAACTGAAGTTGCAGCAGTTCTTCAATCTGCTTTCTTATTTCCTTTTCATCATTTGGAGTGCAGAGTATCAGTTTGCCTTTAACCCCGTTATCATGGAGAGTGATTATGTCTTGCTGGGGACTCTCTACACTCCAGAATGCTTGAGGATTCTCAGAACAACATTTCAACAATTCATAAAAAAATAGTCATTTGTTCAGGAGACCAATCAGGATTTCTATTTGCTTTTTGTTTTGACTGACTCCTTTTCTCATAAATCTGCAATACCTCTTGCCAATCATGGGACTCATTTTGGGGTTTTTTGATCCTTGCCTTCTTTTGACTATTTTCCCTTCTAGCTTCGGAATTAGCCAGGGTCAATCTTGGAACCGAAATTGCCTTCTTTTTTATATTGAAGATAATTTTATCTTCGCTGATTGTAACGGGAAATACAGAATTAATAAATGGCATTCCAAGAAACAAACTTGCAGAGGCATCATAATGTTGAATTGCAGAAAATTTTACAATACTTCCCCCAACTTTCAAGGAAACATTATCAACATAATGGGTGAGATTGACGGAGCCACCAATGGTCTCGGAAATTAAAATATTCTGTAAAGGCTTCCATAGACCTTTAAATAATGAGGGGCGGGCTAGATTGTTGGAGCCGCCAGTGTCGATGAAAGCATCCACAGCAATCTATTCTCCTTTGACGAGAACTTCAATAGGAATATAGAGAAGATTGTTAGTCTTAACAATCTTTTTGAGAAATGAACTTTCGTCGGTATTAACAGATGTGGAAATAGGCAGAGATGAGGATGAGGGAGAAAATGTCTTTGGATATGGGCAAAAAGAATTCAACGTGTACTGTGGAGGCAGAGAATTTAAAATGGATATTGAATTCTTAATACCTTGTTTTGTAGAAACAGAGTTTAGAGCAGAGACAGTATCATCTGAAAAATCTTCAGATGTCTCATCTGTATATTCATCTTAGCTATATTCATCGCTAAAGTGCAATTCAGGTTCATTTTCTGATTCAGAACAATCATAGCAAATATTCATTTTCTGACAAGTATCTGGGACTGACTCAGTATCGGACAGGGAAGCATCAGTTAAGATATATACATCTGATACTTCATCTTGAGAATCAACAATGGACCAGTTATCTACAAAATCATCAATTTCTATACATGCTTTCAATTTGTTCGAAGAGCTTTTTGGACATTTTCGAGCAAAATGACCTTCTTGCTTGCATATAAAACATGCATTGTCTCTTTTTGGTTGCATGCGTTTTTTCAAATATTTGAACTTTCGGAATGGTCTTCTGCAGTTGGCTACTCTCTTGGGTCTGAACTTACCATATCTTTTAGATATTCTCTTTTTAAATGGTGTCCATGGTAATACAAAACGACAAACATCAAGACCAGGAGAAAAGTCTTGAGCTTTCTTCTGCCAACAAAGATATTTAACCTTTTCCTGACACCTGAATAAGAGATCTATCCAATAAGTTTGATCAATCTTTTTGCCTTGAATTTCCAGATCTTTCATTATCATGTCACCTAAATTTCCAGGCAAATTTGACAAGAAGGAAATCTTTTGAGTAGAATCATTGGTAAGATTAGCTTTATAGATCTTAGCCATATAATCATTACCAAATTGTTCTAGAAACTTCAAATCTTTTAATTCCGTTCTTGTTAGATCTGTTATAATTTGTTTTCTTTCATCAGCTGGTTCAGGAACAAACTGAGTTTTGAGTAACAATTCTAAAGTAGCTAATCCTGCAGCAGCTACATTCATTCTTTCTTCTTCTGATGGTCCCATCCACCAGTCATGGACAATTCCGGCCATTTGTTTCTCTGCTAAAGCAAAAATAGAAATGTTATCTAATCTGGAGACAACTTGCATTTGATAGAGGGCACCAATCCAAATTCGAATAGATTCGGCTGGATTTGTAGATTTGTCTAAGTCGAGAACATACCCAGTGGAATTGGCTACAAACAAATCTTCTTCAACCCTTGGGTATTTGAGGACTTTACGAAGTACATTAGCTTTTTGGAGAGATGGCAAAATGAAGGAGGGAAATTTAGAGGCAACATTTTCTAAAGTGGCTATTTTGCTTTTTGGTTTCTGAAAATTTATTGATTTTACTGACTCTATTCTATGTTCAGCTTGAGTGCTGGACTCAGCTTCACTTCCTTCTTGTTTTTCATCTACATACCAATAGTTAAGCGTATCCATAGATATAGAGAATTTGGGTGCCTTGGATTCTCTCCTTTTCTTTTCTTTTCTTTTTTCTTTCTTTCTTTGGCTTCTCTTCTGTGCTTTACTTCTCGTTGTTCATCATGTAGAAGCTTAAGATTAGCCAGAATTAACTCACTCTGGGATCCTAGATCATCCAGAACTTCTTCTGCATGTGCACACCATGTTGTAAGGTAATTACCAATTTGGCAAGTCTGATCTAAATCAGTGGTGTTTTGTGCATTATGTTCTATGAGAGGAGCACAATCAGCTCGTGTTGTTGGTTGTTTGGATGTAGAAGAGGTTGTGCAAAACTTTGTCTTAGGGGGCCATTCCCACCTTTTACAAAACGATGGTTTTCATACTGCCATTCTTCAACCGGAGGATGTTGAGTATGAGATATACGATGCATTTTATTTACAACTAAAAAAGGTTTTGATTTGGGTATATACAAATCAGCCGGGGACATCTGTGGTTCAGAAAGACTAACTTCTTCAAGTGGAGGTAACTCAACGCTTCTGGAAGACGATGCTTCAGTTGGAGGTACAAGAATTACATATCGACGAGGCCTGACAATAGGTTGAGGAATCTGGGGTTTTGCAGGAATAAGCTTTACTTGAACATTATCAATAGAGACTCGTTTAAGCTTAGACTCAGGCTTTCTGTCATCTGTAAGTGACTTGTATTGAAAATACCAATTGCTTGGCAATTCAGTCGGATCATATAAGACACCTTCAACTTGGGCATTGGACAGACCAACAGTGACACAATCCTTTAAAACAGGCTGTTTAAGTTTAGGATGAGCCGTGTTGGTTAGCTGAAAAGAAGCTTGAACTAGTGTAAAAAGATACTCACTATCTTCGATCATGTTAAGACCTTGAACTCCCACTAAGAGTTTCCAACAATCTTTGAGATGGACATCATTCAAACTGATTGAATAATCAGGGAATATTGTATCGTATTGACATCTAGTAGAAAGATTACACATAATAGTTCATATTCGTGCATTGTCATAAGTTTGATGACGGGTATCAAAGAGTTCAGCAATGCAGGGGGTATTTAATCCATGTCAGAATAGAGGAGCAAGACCAATTCTTATACCACCAAAATGAAGATAAGAATATTTCTGATCCTTAACATATTGTCTAAATTTCTTGATCTCATCATCAGAGAATAAATTCAGAGCGATTATTTGAACCGCGGGACTAGAAATCTTTATAGTAACTTCTACCTCTTTCAGAAAAGATTTGCATTTGAAAACAAAGGACAAAGGCATTTTATAGACATCAGTAGCATGGAGAGCAGGAGGATTCCAACTCTTGGGATTTTCAGTGGTGTTTATATCAGATTCAAGAGAGCGAGCAGAAACTTCAGTTATTACTTTGCGATCAATAGAGGAGAAAGAGCGTAACAGATTGGCCATGTTTGGCTTCATCCTTGAAAGAAAAATAGTAAAAAAATGAAGGAAACAATAAAAGTGATAATGTACAAGTTGGCTTTAGGAATGAACATGTTACAACTTATTGCATTGTCGCTATAAAGTTACTACTGAGGATTGTAGAGACAAAAGAGAATATTTCATCTATTGTTTTTGTTTATTTTATAAAAAAAACCTTTAAGAATTGTGCCTAGAGCTAACATATTGAAAAGAATGGAATAAATAAGTATCCATCTTGAGATTCATAGTGTTGTGATTGGGCTCTTTGAAAAGGTTATTACTAAGATTAAATGTAATAGCAAATGGTCAATGGACATTAATTGTAATATTGTTGTCAAGCAGGGGCATTTCCTTTCTCCCACCCTTTTGGTGTTTATATCAATAAAATTGAACATTGTTTAAAGAGAAGGGATGCATTGGGATTAACAAGGTTGGAATCATTGTTGTCATTGTTTTTTTTGTAAGTTTGGTGGTACCTTTCCATTAATTTTCTAACATAAAGCAAGTTACATCATATGTCTGAAGGTTAGGTGACCTCAACCTACCCTAAGGGAAACCAGGTTTGTTGGCCACCTAACCACAAAATATGCCATCCATAAACAAAAAATAATTAAAGTCTAATGAGCCACGCTATCTATGTCTGAGAGTATTTGTTCTTCCTAATTGCTAGATATCTATAAACATAACTACTAATATGCCTAAAATTTTGAAACTACTTCATACAAAACTTTAACCAAAGATGCACTGCCACTATTCATCATCAATTGAATCCATCAAAGCAGGGTCCTTCACAATGGAACCTGGCAGCTCCGTGTGGGGAATACAGGGAATGTGCTTCTCTATGTGGCTGAGTCGACCATTCTACTACTGCAATTGAAATTGAATCTTTTGAAACTCTTTGGTATAATCCGAGTGTCCATGGGAGGCCATATGTATATCAGGTGGAAATTGCTCCAAGGCTTTATCCAGAATGCTCTTCATCATCCCAAACAAGTGGATTGTTTGTTTATATTGAGAGGCTCTGCCACAAGTGTGGCTAGGGTCCGGAATCAAAGTTTGCGAATCTTCTACATCAATTTCAAATCCCTCCTCAGTATGTCAAATCTTTTCTTCCCTATTTGCAATAAGTTGCTTGACCGGATTTGAACTTCTTAATCGATAAGCCTGAGCAGCTTCCTGAATAATACGAGAGGTTGATTTGCGCCCATGTATAGTCCCCCCGAATGAACTGGGTTGACTGGTTTGAGAAGGGGAGGCTTTCCTTTGTTTCCCACAGCGACGGCCTCCACGGCCATTCCTTCCTTTACCAGAGGCCTGGACCATATTTATGCTCTTACCAAGCAAATGTTATCTTCTGTCGAGATCTGGAGGTCGACCCAAACAAAGTCGAAGCATAGAAGCACGTTGATGCCAAGGGTTGCTTCGGCTCTGCATCTGTCAAATAAATTACAAATGAAACCAACCAAGTAAGGAACCAACTCTGAAGCGTGTTGTCAATCAACATCTAGCACAATGTTATTGGCCCACTTCCACCATTGTTCCACCAGTTCCCACTAACGGGCCTAAACTAACTGACAACACCATCCACAAGAAAAGCCCCAAAATTGTCCAAGTGAGTTCCATGTTTTGTTGATTCAACCAACATAACAGTGCACTGAAGAAAGAAAGAACCTTTGAGCCGAGAGTTACCCCTTACCCGCCCGCAACCCACATACAACCTTATGTTGAAACCAAACGCAATATGCCCAGGTTGCAAAGACCAAGCCAAATTGCCCATAATCATACCTATACTGACATGATTTGAGCTAAGAGTTACAACATACCCTATCCACTAGGGTTGGACTAACCCTAAGCATATCCAACAAATCTCCCCAAACCACAACCCTATACCGGCTAAGGTTGGGGCAATGATTACAGACAACCTTGGCTCAATTTCAAACCCATACAAATTCAAAATACCCAAGAAACAAACAGAATTTTCCATAAACCAAAACCCTTACAATTCCGCAATCATCCAGGCAAGGAGTACCTTAACATACAAAGCAACCCATTGGCCAAACCTTGCATGAGCCCATACGGGACAACCAAATCTCATAGACCATAGGCATCAGGACATAAAAGACTAAAGACTCAACACATAACAAAAACCATACTATGTCATGCTCCAAGAACTTGCGATTCCAATCTCGCCAAACCACAGTAACATGCATCTTAGAGACTAGAAGGCAGATACACATATCCATATATGCAAAGGGAGAAAAATTAAGAGTGGGGACATACCAATGGCCGCATCTTAGACCCGAAGGAGATGGAGATTGTGATTTCCCTAGATAGAACAACGCGGACCAGATCCACAGCGAATGGAGGATGTAGACCAACTTACCAAGCTCACCGGAGGGAGAACCCACCTTAACACATGTTGTAATGGCTTTACCACCTTTAGCAATAAAACTTCGCATGCGCACCGCCACCTCACCAAGTGTTGCATGCATGCGGAGGGTGGCCATAGATATCTTGAAGATATGCATTAAACTATGGCCCGAGGTGTGCCCATTGGGTCCAGCTCACACCACAATCAGAGAATTGTTGACATTGTTAGATACATCAATGCTATTATTTTCCTTGCAAAAATTTAGCAATCTTCATAAGCAACTAAAACATGTTTAAAAAAAATTGGGGAAAAACAATCCTTAACTCTTATGAATTAGTCATTAATATTGATAAAATAAAAATTATGATAATTAAATATAAGAAAACAACTTATCCACAAATATTGTATGATGATAACATACTTGAAGAGTTGTAATGATGCAAATGTGTAAGCATTGATTTCAATTACTATATAAAATGGAACCATAGTTTTCATGCTCCAAGAGCATTCCCACTAGTCAAGGCATGTCATGACCTCTGAGCATGCAACACCATCTTGCTTTCTCAACAATGGCACGACCAACTTACGAGTATAACACCTGGACTACACCTCTACAAGGTACTTATCAAATGTGTTTAGTTAAATCTTGTAGTGGAATTACAAGTAACTAGATCACAAGTACCATCATCATCATCATATGCAATACCCATTAACATCCATTCAATGAAATTACACATGCAACATTCATAATCCAAGAGCTAGATAATCCAAGAGTAGTTGTAGAGGATGAATTTGTTTGTGGAAGACCGGGCTCTTTGTGTCCCATTCAAGCTCTTCTAGAAAAGGCTCACATTATTTCTCTATGACTCGTATCATGTTCTATGTGGTTCGCATATGCCTCTATCTCTGTGGATTGGATGATCTCTTGTGACATTTATTCTATGTGGAATTCAAACTTCTTGTCTCTATGGTTTAAGCGAACACCTATAGCTTCTTGGACGATTTCTTGTGGCATCAAAAGACTATAATCACTGCTAATGTGAGGAATCTCCTCATCTGCATTGATGTGAAGTTTACATAATCTTTGTGATGCATTTCTATTGATACAGTGACCTTGTTCATTGTTGATAATGCGATGAAGACTTGATCTCTGTGATGACTACAAGCTCTTGTGATGCAAGTAGGTTAACCCCTATGATATGTGAGTTGATATATTGCAAGAAGCCTTAATGTGAAGAAGAAAAGATGAATCTTTGTATAGATGCGAGAAGACTATTCTTTGTTGATACGAAGAAATCCAACATTTGTGATGCGAAAAGACTAACCTTTGTCAATGACCTTAATCTCCCTAATGAAAGAAATCTAGTTATGTGAAGAAGTCAAAGTCCCTAATATTTGTAATGCAAAGAAGATAACGATTTATGGATGTTGAGGCTAAGATCTTTGTGATGTGCAAAGACCCACAATTTTTGTGATGCCATAAATATATAATCTATCTTAATAAAAGGAAGTCGAAGATGAATATTTGTGATGTGAGTAGAGGCTATGTAATGCAAAGCTTACTTCTATGAGGAGAAGACCACCCCTATAATGCAAAGCATATCTTTGTGTTAATGCAAAGTTTAATCTATATGTGATGCAAATAGGTCAATAACAGTATACTATGTCAATGAAAAGGTACCCTTACTCTCTAAGATGCTAAGACATAATATTTGTAAAGAAAAAAAAATACTAGTCTCTGTGATACGAGATCCTCTAGTGCAAAGTTAATCTCTCTACCATCTCTCTATTGATGCAAAGAATCCCAAAACCTTAATCTTTGTTATGATGTGAAGAAGCTAGTGAGGTTAATCTATGTTTCATGCGGAAAGATCCAATTCTATGTATTGATGTGAGGTCGAGGGAGTGGCCCTATTCTTATGGTAGTTATGAGAAATGATGTCAATGACATTGTCCTTATAGTGTTGACAATGATGGCATTGCATCAAGACACTAATATATGGAAGAGTAACCTTGATATGACAATATGACGATGTTGAGTGATTGTGCCTCTATGACAGTTGTGACAATACATGTGATATATAATGACCCATGACATGATGAATAGTAGTCAATTTGATATAGGTTTGTAACCCTATGTATGGCCTTGATGGAAGTAAGAAATATCTATCCATAACAAAAGAGATGGTGTTTGGTCAAGAAGTTGTACCTCATATATATTAGTATTCAACGCTAAATAAGTTGACATTATGCTTATGGTTTAATCTATGCTCTTAATGTTGTAGCAAATATATGTAAGTAAAGGTATTATCTCCCACTATAAATAATTGAAGTATACAACTTTTACATCAAATGATTACTTGCCATGAAGTTTGCAAAAGGAGCCATGGAAATGTGTGACTAAAAATAAAAGAAGTCATATGCAAATTAGAATATATATGCCCTAGTCTTGGATGGTCAAATGGATTGATCCCTACTATTATTCAATGACAAGAAGGGTCTCTTGATTTTAAAAGGTTGTATATCCTATCATAACAAAAAATCTAAAGAAGGAAGCCTAGGAAAGATGTAGCCCTAGATAGAATGATAGCATGATGCGAGAATGTGATTACATGCAAAAGTAATGTATACATATGTTGAGGATTTGTGATCCTTCAGAATATTTCATATCAAAGGTTTGTAAACTTCAAAAGTTGTTAAGGTTTGAAGTTATAAACCTAGTTGTTCAAATTGCAAACCCTAGTTGGGAGTTGTTAACCCTACCTTGATATAAAAGAGTTGAGAAAATCTTGGGCCTATGAATTGATTGCTAAAAGATCTAACATCTTGATGTTAAGGTTGATTTGCACGTTGAAATCAAGAGGACTAAAGATCAAGAGGGAGTTATCTTGATCTAAAAGGGATAAGTATATTGTATCTCTTTGATTGTTTTAATGATATTGGATTGTTCATGAACCCTACGTAGGGTCTGGAGAAGGAAATCAAAGGCTTATGGACCATTATGTCCAATTGATAGAAGAAACCCTAACACTTTATTGTTGATGTATAATTATTGATAATATATTCCTTGTTGATAATAAAATGACTCCTTGTTGTTAATTTGGACTCCTTGATGTCATGGACTTCTCAATGATATAGATTTTTCTAATGATATTAATATTTGACTCTTTGTTAATGAAGTGGACTCCTTAATGATTAATACTCCATGATGTTGATTATGTGTATTCCTTGATGATGATGAGTACTCCTTGCTGACAATGATGTATTGATGATGTGGATGATGTGATTGGACTCCTTGATGGTGATCTAGACTTCATTTTGCATTGATTAATCACACACACCAACTATCTAATGGGCCTTATTCAAATAAAATGGCATCGTACATTAATTAGTTTACTATGAAGTCACCCTAATTAGAGAGGTTATGGTAGGACCCTAACATGCCCTCCCCCTTTAGAAGCAATATTGTCGTCAAGGGTAGAGGTGTGGAAACAATTGTAAAATCATTGTTGATTCCTAGGTGAAATATTTTAGATGTATATCCTTCCAATGTAGCAAGACTTCCAAGATAATATGTTAGTATAGATGACACTTTCTTTTATCCCATACTTTGAATATCACCATATGAAACCGTCTTCCTCACATTCATGAGCACTAGTTTGAACATGACAATTTGGCCCAGTCACTTTCTCCACACAAGAGACATGAATTATTGGGTGGCTCTTGGAGTGCATCAAGAAAGACAATCTATAGGCAAATTATCTAATTGTTGGAGGATTTAGATGGACCATAGAACTTCGGGGCAAGCTTTTAATGGTTATTTTCCTTGAGAAATATCCATTGATAATGTTGGAGATGAAAACACTTGATCCTCTTCTTCATAGGAGTGCCCTTAATGATATTGATATGCATGTTGCTTTATTTTATTTTGAGTCAAACCCAGATTGTCCTTAAGTGTATCGAGAATGATGGCTCTAGTTTTAAAAATATATCCACTTCTAGAACCTTTTGTGTGCTTGGTTACTACAAAGCAACCAATAGTGTTTTAAGGGGGGATTTTGATAGCACCATGATGGGTGCTATTGTACCACATTCAACAAGGGGTATTCATTAAACCCACTAGGCCTAATAGTTTGAATCATGCAAAACATTGCAAATAAGTTTCCCAATCACTAATTACCCACCTCTATTCGGCCATTTGTTTTGGGATGCAAGCCCTACCCATTTTTAATTAGTTTCCTATAGTTTAAACAAATCCTAGTGAAGTTTGTTGGTAAAGTTGAAATCATGATTTGTAACAAAGGAATTATGCTTGCCATGTGATTTAAAACTCTGATCTTGTTGATTTTTACACTGCTCTATGTTGTACCAATTACTTTAGACCAATTCAGTTCTATTAGTCTTTCATAAAATGTTCAGTAGAGAGTACAATGAGCCAATACAAAATTATCTTGCAAAATCAACCAAACAATACCAAAAATATGATCCCAAAAACAAAATTAATTAGAGATAACTTTCCCACCTTGCAGTGAACTGCGATCTCCTGTCAAAATGAAACCTTAGGTTCCATTCGCACGGAGAGAGAGACATGTGTGCAACTGAAGCTTTCCATTTGCATAGATAGGCCTGGATGCATTCGGTTATAGCCGAAAAATTCTTGTGCCAACCCTGCGGCTGAAACCCGAAAACCCTAATCACATGTGCGAGTTTTGGACCTTACAATTTCAAACCTATACGAACCAATATCAGTGAGCCACCTTCAGACCTATGCGAAACAAACCAAAGAAGAGAGAAGAAGATGTTTGATGATGATGTCCAAATGAGGGTCACTTGACTTGTATTTATAGGCTTCCAAGGGTGTCCAATTTCACTTTAGGGTTGAAGAGAGAAGAAAAAGATGCTTGATGATGATGTTCAAATGAAGGTCGCTTGACTTGTATTTATAGGCTTCTAAGGGTGTCCAATTTCACTTTAGGGTTGACCTGATCAAATGTGACATTGTGGGCTTCATTTCAAAAATATATTTTCCATTGTCCAAATCGAGTGCTTCAAAGGTCAAAATAGGTATTCTTAGAAAGAAGAAACTAGTCCCGTGATTGGAATTTGGCACTAAGCCGCCAAATCAACAAATCCAAGAAGACTTATGGAATTATGGATGGCTTGAACATCTATTGTAATGGACCAAAGTGAGCATATTTATAAAGGCAATTGTTTACCACCGTGATAACAAATTTGTTGCCAACTTAAGGAAGCCCAATGATCAAATCTATGCAAGGTAGTTATGGGAATCAATAGAAGCTACAATATCCCTAAGGTCTTCATTGTTTTTTACATGCATCAAATTCATCAATGTATGTATGGATGTTCTTCTTCATGTCACCCCCAAAGAATGAGTTCTTAGTCTTTTCATATGCCATTTGAAAACCAAAGTGACATGTGGTAGGAGAATAATGCAAATTTGTTAAAACTTGTGCCTTTAAAGCAAATTTCTAAACCAAAACGATACACCTTTATACCTCAAGGTCTCATGCTACCACATATAACCTGTAGGGGGAATGAGGTCCTCCTTTGACTATTGGATAATTTGAACAACCTTGTTATTAGCCACCATTCTTATCATACATCTGCAATCCAATTTGACACCAATAATGTTAAGGCAAAGAAGGGCCCTTCCTCATATTTCCTTAGATAAGGCATCAACTACCATGTTGTCCTTGCCCTTCTTATATATAATGCCATAATGGGGGCCTACCATCTTAGTGACCTACTTTTGTTGCTCTGATGATGACAAACTTTGTTCCAAAAAGTAATTCAAGCTATGATGGTCTACAATGGATACCTTTTATAAGTCTAATCTATAGGGATAAATTAGAACATGTATTTTAATATCAATCTGGTTTGGTAAACTTAGAAACACACCAAAGTATATGGATCTTAGATCTAAGCAGTGTAGAAAGCAATTGCTTAGATACTCAAAAATGAATAAATGCATGCTACAATCTGAATTTGATGAAATGTGAAACTATAAAGACCTTTTATAAAACACATTTATAATGGAGTGTCTCATCAAACTCATCAAAGTAGGCTTTATCAAAGTTCTTTCTATCAAAGCAAGAAAACTATTCTAGGAAAGCTTGTAAATCTAATCTATGCAAAGCGAACAATGAGCTTATTCAACTTTAGATAACAAGGAAGAAGCCCTTGTCTCAAAGATCTTGGTTGTCCTTCTTTATTGCTTCCATTCATTCAACAAAACCATTTTCACTTATCGAAATTACCAAATCATAAAGCATCTAATCTATGAAAGCAGAAGAAAATAAATAAATAAATAAATAAAAAATGAACATTGATTTCAATTCAATCCTTGTTAACAAAGAAGAGGCTCTAACTTAGAGTCACGTTCTATTCTTTATTGAAATTAATCATTCAAAATAAATCTTTTTATCATCTATATGGCCATGGCAAGAAAGTTAATTGATACAAGAAATATTCACAATTGATTAAAACAAAAGTGTAGTATTAACACAACAAATGAATATGCTATCATACATTTATGCACATAAATCAACAATAGTGTACTTAGCTTAGAATGGGAGCTCTCCAGCTTTGCGTGGTATACCTTAAGACAATCAGCTACAACAAATATCCATTCACATCACACAAAAATGTATGCACAAGAAAAAAGAAGACAAGTCTCAACTTGTATTCAAAAAATAAGTCATAATGTGCCTCATAGATGTTGGTAGCTTTGCTTAAATAGGCTAAAAAGTATAACTAATTGCTACATTTGTTGTAACCACCTAAAAAGAGTCATATTACATCTCTTGGGTCGAATTCATTTTTTCAGTTGCATAAAATATGGACAAATCCCAAAAAATCCTAAATTTTCCCCTAAATCAGGTGATTTCCTCGATGGTTGGTCAAGTTTGACCAGTGTTGACCGGACTTGTTTTAACTGATTTGGAGTGAGCTAATAGGTATTCCATCATCCTTGGTTCATGTAGTTTCCAAATATATCTTTCATTTGCGTCTAGGTGTCTTGCAAGCATGACTTTAAACGAGCCATTACGAGCTTTTGTAATTCTACCTAAAAAATTAATTTTAACGTCGAACTTTTGCCAAAATTCAAATCATGAAAAGTAATCGACAAATGTACCTAATATGAAGAATTTGAAGCAAATATGGATGAAGTATAAGGAATATGAATGAAAAATAAAGGTTATATGATAGAAATAAGTATCAAAAGTGGTACCCAACACCCTCCTTGCATCAACACTACTCTAATACCTCTCCTTGAGGCATCACATTCCAAAATGTAAATCTTAGTGAAGTATAACATCACTACCACTAGAATTGTACACGTGACATCCTTTAAGGCATGAAAGGTTTGCTTTGCCACACCATTCCATAGAGACATTTATTTTTGAGAAATGATGTTTATGGGGCTACAAGTATATCAAAACTCTACATAAGTTTTTTTAAATGACAATACGATAAGTAAACCACATAAGCTTTTCAACGTCCACGAACATGGACAATTTGTCATAGCCTCAATTTCTCAAGATTAATTTGCACCCCTGTCATATCGACAATGTGACCCGAGCATTCCACTTCAAAAGCACCAAAAGTGCATTCAAAATGTTTGAGGAAAAATTGGTTTTCCCAGAGCAACTCTAAGGCTTGCTCATCATGTGCCATATGTGGCTCCCTAGTCTTGTTGTAAATTGAAATATCATCAAAGAGCAGCGTTAAGTTATGTAAAAGGGCCTGAAAAGGTTTGTTCACAAGGCTCTAAAACATGGAAGGGGCATTGCAAAAACTAAACGGCATCACCAAAAACATACAACGTCCTTCATGTGTATAAATTGTAGTCTTAGGAAATGTTTACTTTATCTGCATTTGGTGATACTAGAGTAGAGATCTAGTTTAGTAAAGAATTGTGCACCATGACACTCAACCAAGAGGTCATTAATGACTAGAATGGGAAATTTATCTTGGACCATCAACTTATTAAGAGCACAAAAATTCGAAACATGTGCAAGTTGCCTTCTTTCTTTCATACCATGACAATTGGGGGAAGAGTAGAGGCTAGTACTAGGACATATCACTCATATCTTAAATAAATCTTCAATGATATTTTCAATTTCTTTTTTTGTGTGTGAAAGGATGTTGACAAGGATGCATATTTGATAGTTGGCTACCTAAAATTAGCAGTGTGCCATGATCATGCTCACTATGCAAAGGAAATAAGCCATGGAGTGTTGCAAATACCTAGTGATGTTTGTCCAAAACCAATCACTAATCAGGAAGAAATTCATGCAAGGAGTTATCCATATCTTGGATGGCATTGAAGTGGGGAATTATGTAAGTAAATCTTCCTTCAAGAGTTTTTCCATACATGAAGAATTGATACTTTTTATTGAATTTACAAGGAGACCTTAGGGTGTGTTTATGGCCTTCCATATTCAAGCTTATGTATAACTCCTTGATATCCATTGTAATGTGGCCTCATATCCATAACCATTTTTTGCCTATAGTTACATCATAACCTCCCATTTCAATAGAAAACATGTTCAGTTCAAGGAAATAATCCCCCATTTGTAGTTTCACATTCTCACACTTACCACCACATTTCATAATACCTCCATTGACTATCATGATTTCAAAAATGTGCATTGAACAAACATAACAATGTGTTTATTTTGCTCCATGAAGATGAATGTAATTATGGGCTTTGTCGTTGTTGATTAAGACAATCACCTTCTAATGCTTGATATAGCTAACCAACTTCAAGGTTTAGGGTACTATAATTCTTCACAAATCATGGAGAGAAATTTGAGGTTCCTCAAAGGCTCCTACATTGATGCTTCATTAAATTTAACTTTCATCTAGCTTGAGCTCATTCATGTCATCCTTTGAAGTTTCCTTAACATGCTCAATGATGTCATATATATGACAAACAGAATTTACCCCTTACATCATACCCCTTGAAAAAAATTAACACAATGACAATAGAGGCTAAGACTGACATTTTGTTGCCTCTATTGGGGTCAACTTATGGAACCAAAAGAGTTGAGAAGATGAAGTAGGCACAATAAAGAAGCATTAATATGGAAGAAAATTAGGTTGTTTGTTCTAAATTGTGACCCCACCTATGCCTTTCGTCTTAATGAAGAGGCCTCAAACCAAGTAGCGTGGTGGAAAATCAAGACTTGTGTTTTGATCTCCTCCTCGAGACCATTGATGAAAAATTGTTTGAAGAACTCTTCAATAATACCTTCTCTTAAAATTGCCAATTTTTCGAAGGAAATGGTAGTCTTCCAATATGTTGGTTTGGCACAACTTGGTCCATGTCCCTTAAAATTGGGTATCAATTTCAAATCTAGCATAGATGGCCTTCACAAACTAGTCCTAACTAATTCACCCCACACATGCCTTTAGATACCATCGTCACCACTAATAATGCTCCTTGTCCATATATAGCATCCCCAATCAGAGTTTCAACTATTCATATCAATATCGTAGAGAGAAATATCGTTTCATCTAAGATACCCACCCTACTAGATCTAAACAATCAAATGTATTCAAATCAATCTCAAGTAATTTATGCATTACATGGGTTCAATTCTCATGACAATATGGCTTGTTTCGATGACAAATGCTTTGCTAAAGATTCCCAATGGCCCATCTGTCTAATCAACTCATTCTAAATGATTTTTGGGCGTTGATGGAGCTTTGAAGGAGGACATTGGTTTTAGGTCAAAGTGGATGTTTTGAATGAGAGTTTATTAAGTTTGTCTTCCAAGTTATTGAGTATGTTCTCTATTCTAAACACAACAATGGAATCATTTGGGTCCACTAGGAGGCTTACCAAAGAGCTACATCAATGGAATAAGTTCTATGTAAAGATTGTTTTGGGATAGGTACCCCAAAATGTTTGAGCAAGGCTCTAAACTCCTTTGTGTTTTATTGTTGAGGAATTGGTGAAGATTATTATATAGATGAAAATGTCAAATTCTATAATGTAATACAAAGGTGAGCATTTGATAAGGTCACATGAACAAAGGAGTGTCAAAGACCATAGATCTTTAATATACATTAGGGTCTCCAACAATAATATTCGATCAATCTTTAATAGCTCTAAGAAGGATCCACCATATTGTTAGCTACACTACCCAGTTCCTTGGTACATGAGAGTGATTTCCCCGATGTTGTGCTTGAAATACTATAGCAACAAATGATTGAAATGCTTTTGTAGGGGTGGTTTTAGTAATGCCTAGGTAGTTTTCAATGTACTTGAGGGTATGTGCAAAGACCAAATCCATGAGCAAATTCTATCTAATGCAATATTGCTTACTAGGTTAAACATAGAGGTGTACAGGGGAACAACTAGATGAACTCTCAATACATGATAAATTCAACGTTAAGATGGATCTATGTTGATATTCTATTTAAAGCAATGTAATTTAAAGTGCTTACCTAAGTTGAAGCATTACTTTTGGCTCTTTCACTCGATAAAAACCATTCCAAAAGAAATGATTCTAAATGTTACTTCAGTTAGAAGCTTATTCATCATTTACAAAGTAAAGAATGATGATTTTAATATTTGATTTGTATAACCACAACAACTACCCAATAAAAAGATGTTTCATACGTTAACTAAATCCTAAGAAATTCTTAATAGAAGTAGTTAGGATAAGACCCTAACAACTTCAATCTTACCAACATATGAAGTGATCCACATATGGAGACTTGCATAGATTAACAACATCATAATAAATAAAGAATAAATTAGGTCATGTTTTATTAACGAAGCTTTATTTTCTTCTTTTCCATATATGTTATAAAACTATTGAACTCAAACAATTGATGTAAGTCTAAATCTTATTAATACCACATTCCCACAAATCACGAGGGGATCCAACAAAAAAGTTTGAATTGCATAATTCAAAGCAAACCTAAAATGGACATATATGCCAAATCACTCCCAATCCTTCAACCTATTTTAGAGTACTTAGAATTTATTTTGAGTTCAAACCATGGCCTGCATATTGCATTGGTAAGTTAAAATTGGTGACAACCAATTTTAGAAGCAACATTGCCTTGATTTAAAGCTAGTCATGGAACATCACATAGGGAATTTAAGAAGTTGACAACTACAACAATGTCTACAAAGAGGATACATTTACATTTGCACTTGGAACTTTCATATGCCCCACTTCCAATAAAATTATGCAACGTACATATACAAATTGAGTACCAACATTAATCAACAATTTGCTTTCACATTATCATGATGAACATGTTGCTATCAATCATCAACTTCACCTTTTATATAAGTTTCACAAATTTCCATAGAATGCAAAGGACATTTAAAATTTCATTGGGAAACAAGTGTCAAGCACCTGAATTCCAGTGCATATTTCCACTTGGACCCCTCATTGAAGGGTCCTTAATCAATAATACCCCTATATTTTCCACAACCTCCAATGTCTTTTTGTTTCCAAGAATATGACCACCTTTGTGATAGCAATTCAGTGCTAAAATAGTTTTATGTTTTAAGCTTTTCTCCTACTATTTTCTCAGTGTGTCTTATAGCTATAAAGAAGATCTCTACTACAACCTTGTATATATTTTTTTAAAATCCTTGTACTTTCTTGGTAAATTTAACTCACCTAAAAATCATTCATAAAGATTTTATTAAATTCAACACTAATAATGCGTTGCCAAACATGACAATAGAGGCCTGAAACGAGGGCTTCTACCCCATGATAAAGGTTGGCAAAACTATCGCAATTTAAAATTTGAATCTCTTTTCTTGAAAAGTAATTTAACAAATAAATGTGGATTGTCGACTCCTGTTTTTGAGAACCATTTAAATTTCAGGGAATTTAATCCTAGCCCAGTTTGATTTATACAAAGGATGTTAGCTTTTACGAATGCTATGCAGCCAATCATATGCTTCACACCTCACAATAGTGTACATGCTTATCGTCTTCCATATAGAGAATAGGGTTCCTAGGTGCGATAACAACGTATAATCCTTTTCCAATGGCACTTTTTGGTGTAAAAAACAATAGCATATTAACAATAGAGAGCCTAGGCATAAAACTGAAATGGTAGCAAACTTGGAAAGCCACTATCACCTTAGGCGTGAGATCCAAATGAATGATGACTCAAACATCAACTATCATAAGAGTAGAGTTCACAAAGATGAACAGCTTGACGACTAGAAGAATATAACCGATAAAGATGAACCTCGGAATGTACAACTCACTGGACAACTTTATAAATATGCCACATGATCATTCTAGCATATCTTTATTGTTTAATTGATATAGAAATCATACCTTGTGGAAAAAAATTTAAAACAAAAATCAAAACAGTCATAAAAAAAAGAAAATGAACTTAAAGCATGCATTTAGCAATTACAATTGTCTAGCGTATTGGAAGAATTTGGGCTTGATTCATTCTTCTCCTTGTATGTTACTCCTGTAAAAATAGTCTCCTTGTTTCTAGTTTGCGTCTCTTACTACAAGAAATTATAATATAATTCTAGAGCAGTTTGGCCATCCAATGAATGATGAATAATTTCCTAATTTTGTAGACATTATAAGAGGAAGTAGGTAGTTAATTCTCAATATTTGAAGAGTCTTTCGAATAAAATGTTTTATTGCAATCTACCTATCTACCTATAAGCCTACGCATGATTTACTTTTCTATGTTTTCAATAGAAAAACAATGCCACGAGATATTAAGTCAAAACTCACTGGAATAAAAAAAACTAATATATTGACATGTCTGAGAAAGAAAAACTATGACATAGGCACCGATGAAGAATTTAACTCTTCCGATTACTATTGCATTGTCATATTTCCTAATGTATGATAAAATTTTCAGAATTATGGCTTTACTAGGAAATTTTCAAAATATATCTAATCAACAATAAGGACTTTTACTTCATCAAAATCAGTGGCATACAAAATCAAATCACGTCGAGGACTACCATCTTCCATGTTTTGTAAATCTGTAAACAAAATTTTCAAGAGAAAGGCATAATGTAAATGCTACGTCTTTGGTTGGTCCTTGTTGCCTTCAGAGATGTCACAATCGATTCCCATGACAGTATTCAGTTTATTATAAACCTGACTCATACTTGGGATCAGCTATCACATAGTGGTAAGCAACCACTAAAACAAAAATGAAAATACCCAAAAAATTTGCAAAAAATCCAAGGTCCTGATCGTCAATCATCTGTGATAACAAACAAAAAATTAGCAGAGTTTCTTAAAGACATTTAATAATAAAAATAGAATGTTAAGAAATCCCATGGAAAATGATTTATTCATCGAACATCACAAGAGCAACATAACATGGACATTATATGTACGAATTACATAGTATCATTTCTTTAAAAAAAACATCAAATTTATAAATCTCTTATTGATGGACAACTAAAAGGAAAAGGAAAGTACTTAACTCCTTATAAACAGTTGAATGCAACGAAAATCATAACTTGGATATGCATACTGTGATTAAAAATAATAAGGCAAAGTTGGTAACATGCTACATTCAGGACCATGACTTTGTGCCACATTTGAAGTCAAATTCCACTCTTAACATTTTATTATGATTGCATAATCCTCTGATTATAGAAGAAACTGAACTTATCTGAACTAAGGATAAAAAGAAAACACTGATGAAAGAAAAGGAAATAGGAATAGCTTAGCTTTTAGAACCACAAGCAATAAAAACAAATTAAATTGCATTTGGATGCTATGGATTTGAAAAAGGGGGGAAATAAAATAGATGCGAGGTGGAATGCTGACAGAACTACATTGAAAAACTATAAAACCTTATTTAGATCATAATATCGAATACAGGATCAAGCTAGTCGTACTAATTCAAACCTGAAGGAGACTAGGGTTCAAAACCCACAGAGAGCCATATTAGTGTGGCCGTGTTGCTATGTTAATGTAGTCAACTATTAATGAAGCCATTTGGCCATAGTTGAGCACCCACTCTGGATTAAAAAGGGGTTGTACCATTAAAAAAAATAGAAACGAGAACCTTAGGCTTTCATCCTGACAATGGTCTGGAACAAATCTCATCACCAGCAAAAGACAATTATCAAGCTACAATTTGCCATGCATGCATGTTTCACTACAACACTTGATACAAAGAAAGCACCCCCATAATGAAAGATCCAACCAAATAGGATAATATAAAATAAAAACAT
Organism: Pinus taeda; assembly: GCA_000404065.3. Taxonomy (NCBI): domain Eukaryota; kingdom Viridiplantae; phylum Streptophyta; class Pinopsida; order Pinales; family Pinaceae; genus Pinus; species Pinus taeda. The sequence continues at coordinate 64,293 of APFE031232174.1, read as the reverse complement.
TTTAAATTTTCATTGCAACGAAAGGACTCCAGTATACTAAATTACAGAAACAAAAACTAGATGATAAGATATGCTTAAACTGAGCAATGGAAAACAAAGAGCCTGTTCCCCAACTAATAAATTAACAAACGGAAGAAAATCGTAAGAAAATCATAGAGAGGCACTAAGCAAGCCATAACATCGCCAATGGGAAAAAGTCAAGATTAGACAAAAAAGTACCCAAATCCCAACATATCCGAACCTATGATGCCTCTTCACCTATAGAGATGGCTGTAGTAATATTCCATACTTGAAATGCATAAATAGTTGCAAAGAACAGTTGTACCTTGAAAGCACAGCAAGAAAGATAAGCATTGGAAGTCCTTGTTGAAAATTGTAGCCATGGCCGGCATTTCCATCAATAAAAAAAAATTAAAGGAAGAAAAAAAATTAGATTTGTTAATTTTATTTTATTATTTTCCCTCCAAAGTTTCAAGTCGGCCTCAAATTGTCTTAGGTTGGCTGGGCCTTAAGAGGCACCTATTCGACCCCCACAAAGGTCTATATAAAGAGAGGCTTCCTCCATCATTTGGACACATCGATCTATCTTCTCATGAGCCCTGTTCCAGCATAGTAGAGGAGGAAAAAGACTTGGCTTGGCATATCTCTTATTCTTGGGTATTTGTTGGGTTATTATCTTGATGATGGTGTTTCTGACGTACTGATGTATATTGAGCTCTCTCTCTCTCGCATAAGGAAAAATTTCTGGGTTTTCCGGTTCCCCTTGTGGGTTTTGTCCTGGCCTCGGACCTAATTTCTGTCTCTTGTCTCATGGTTTCTTGGTGTTTCTACTGTGATTTTCTTCTGCTCTATCATGTTTATGAATGGATTTTCTTATTACTGCTTCATGATGAAAAATGCTACATGAAACCTAATGTGAATGATGATTATTTGAAGCTGTTAAATTGTGCAAGAAAATTGTTCTAGCCGTGCCCTAGTAAAAATTAATAGTCTTGAAACAGGACCAACATTACAATTGGTTCTATAGGTTCAACTGGCAATTATGCACTTCAATAAATAGATTACAAATAAGTTGTGCCTGTTTGACAGATGTTCATACATATAAAAAGCAATGGGCATATAATATGTATTTGATGAATACACCTTGTTTTGTCAAATGGAGGTCAAGCAAAATGCCTCATTAGGCATGCATAGGCTACACCGAAACATGCTCAGTAAACATTATTTTGATTTTGTTAAGACAAAGGTTTCAAACCTATAAACTATGCAATAGATTGAAGCCTGCTGAATAAAGATAAGAAAGCAGATTTCTCAAGGACTATGGAGGCTAATACATGGATATGTTCATCTAATAATAGCGTTCATCATGCAATAGGTGGCCTTCAAGCATTTATGAGTTCAACCCATGACCTCGTGTGAGAAACCAATTCACCTTGCAGTTGAGAATCAATTCCCTTTTCAATGCAATTTTGCACTCTTTAAATAATTGCAAGCATGGTCAAAAGGTAGGCTCATTCCCATCCTTAACTCCTTCAGAGGCCATGCACATTTTAAAAATTTTGCATTGGAAATGGTAGAATGAACTAACAGCAACTTGTAACTTTCCCATATAGACACTAAAAGATGTTTTTGAAAAAGGCATCTTCTGAGTGGTCTCTGCATTGTCATTACACTCATTTTCATTTGAATTTAGCTCCCTTGTTCCATTACCCTGCTGAAAGCAACCCAATGAACCTGGGGGCATGGAAAATCAGATTTGAGTTGAGTGGAAGCTTGTTCTTAGCCTTATAGAAATGGATTGCAACTGGACTTTGTAAGTTTGTAGATTGCTTAGGTAGTTACCTGCTGTAGAATGTTCCCAAATGGAATGGTAATAATTGCCATTAAACATAAGGTTTCCAAAAGACAAATGTATGATTTTATGTATGCATAAGATTGCCACATGTGAAGAGGATCATTCTTGATACAGGGTTCCCATTTATTAAGGAGAATAATCTCCCAATGAAATGTCCCTACTCAAACTAAAGAAAGAATACATTGACTTGTCTCACTTTGATAATTAGAAAGAGAATAAACAGAAAAAATAACTCTTAGAAACAAACCCCAGGGAATTCTGTACAAAGCCCCTTACTGGACAAAGCGCTGCTTTAATGTATTGGCTTGTATCATTTTGGTGACAGGATAAGATAAGATTATTTTATTAATGCCCGAAAAATTACCACAAAAGTAGGTCAACCGGACTGTTGAGTACAATAGTGTTGAAACAATGTACGAGCACAAGAATGACTCCTATATAAAGGAAGATAATGTAAAGCATTGATCTATACTAGGACTAAATTAAAACCCTGAAGCCCGAACCATAAGAATGGATAAAAGTAAAATGTACAAGGAGTAAATCCAAAATCCTTATCGGGTAAATCACAAAGTTGTGTGGGTCACTATAAAGTTTCGAATACCCTTGTCACGTAACACTTACCTTGGCTAAATAGGTTGTTCTACTTTTTCCTCGAAACATTTGGCTGCAACTCCCTATTGCCCTTATGCCCTTGATGCTCTTCTTACGCCCTTACACTCTAGTGATAAAAGTGAGAGGCTGATGATCGAAATGAGGTGAATATTTTTTCATAAAATATGGACAGGCTATCCAAAGTGTGTTACTTTCCTTCCTTGCCGATATCAATTCTTTTTCATCATCCTTCCTTGCAAAGCACGACCCTGGTCCCTTGTCCATCTTTGTACTATTCTAAAGGGAAATCAAGAGTGGAATGAGGTTGTGAACTCAGAGTGATCGAAGTCAAAATCTGATGGAAGTACCACACAAATGAAAGCACCACCCACCCGAAGAAAATTATTTAGCAAATCAATCTTGTCTGGTACTAAAAAAAGCAATCAACTTTTTTATTAATGATGCCTCCTCCTCAATTAAAGTATGTCTCTATATAGCAAAATAAAATACTCTCAACGATTCTATTCCCTAATCTAAATTCATTTTAATTCTAGATCTATCAAGTGTCAAGAGAGATCAAATCTCTTAATGTGTAAACCTTTCCTCAATTTTTGTCAATCGAGGGATTTGATCCCTCTCTATGATTGATAAATCTAGTATTGAGAAGGATACATGATACATCTACCTAGGATGTAGAAAGTACCTCTTAATGAAATTAACTTATAGAAGTTTATTTGCATGACTAAGGTTTCTATAATCTTTTAAATTGTAATATTCCTAATTGGAATTTAACAGCTAATACCAAGCAATGGACTAGGAACAGTAAATAAACTGGAACCCATACACAATAATTAAAACACCAAAATGTCTAACAACACAATCTGAGCCATTTTATTATTTTTATGATTAAAGAGTACATAAAATGTGCTGAAATTTTGGAACCTGGGCTTGCTATGCAAGCTATGCAAACCCCATGTAGTACAGCTCTGATCTGGAGGAAATACTGGCCCAAACTGGTACTGCGCACTGTTGGAAAATGTAACTATGTTCGGTCTTCAATAATGTACTTGAGTCAAAATGTAATATATTTGTCAAAAAGGAATTTTATTATTATTAAATAAATTGACTTATTAAAGCATGGGTTTCATGCTTGGGTCATTTGTATTAGCTCAAGCCTCCATTGTAGGCTTTAGGTTATTTGTCAAAATCATTTATTGTTTGACTCCTCCATCAAGTCATCCCCTTCAGCAAAGTATTCTTCTCAACCTCTTCAACGTCCTCAAGAAAGGCTTCATCAAAGTCTTCAAGTCAGCCTCAAGAGAATTATAATCAAAAGAACTCATGTCAGCTCAATTAAAGGACACATCTCTTCATATTACATGTCGGCTCATTTTAGGATGGACAAACCACTGTATATACCCATGTAGGATCTTCGCATTTCACCAATTTCAGAGTTTGCAATCACAGAAATTTCGGTGATCACAGAGAGGGTTTTTTCAATACATCTCAGTTGGAGTTTCGGTGAAATCTCATAGGGAGTTTCGGTGCTGATTACAGTGAGGAGTTCGGGCCTCAGTGAGACATTTCCTCGTTGCTGACACAGTTAAGGGATGCAGATTGTTGGAGTTTCGGTAATATCTCAGAGGGAGTTTCAGTGTTGATTACAGTGAGGAGTTCATGTCTCGGTGAGACATATCCTCGTTGTTGTCACAGTTAGGGGATGCGGATTGTTCAGTCAACCACAGTTCAGTGCCTTGGTGTAACTACAGCATGGTGGGCTCGGTGCCACCACAAAATTAAAGCCTATCACCTCAGAGATATTGTAGTGATGATGTATTTGATGGTAACAAAATGAAAGGAAGAAGGGTGACTTGATAGAGGTAGTCTCGAATGTAAGGGTCTTGGTCGTCTCAACTTTGAATCTACTGAAGAAAGAACTTATGACTGGGTTTTCCCCTCGAGGGGGGTTTTCCCCTGGCAGAGTGCCCATATCTCGTGTTCTCTTCTTTTGTTGTTTGGCATTAATCTTGATGATAAGAAAGGATAATTAAGAATCTGACACTAACAATGAAAACATCACAAGTTAATGTCATAATAACGGAAAAAAAATTTAATTGCCACCTCTATTAATTTTTCCAACATGGTATCAGAGCTAGGGTCATGGTCAAAGCAGTTTGAACTTTGAAGAAGGGTACTTCTGGGCTAATAAAATTACAGTGAGCATATTAAATAATGGAGGAGAAAGAAGTTGGACCATTTCTGAGAATACTCGGAACATCAAAGGAGTGACTTCACTATAAACTGTATATAACTTTATAAGTAACAGTGAAAAACAACAAAGACAATTTCGGTGGTCTCTGTGGAACATTTCAGTGACCTCAGAAAAGTCGGATAAAGTATTCAGAGACACTTATTTTCGGTATCTTTACAGTGACAAAATATACGGGCTATTGTCTTCGATGCCATCACAGTCCTGCTGCAATCTTATTTCAATGCTGAAGGATCACCACAGTCACAGTCTCAGTTATCTTTCAGTCAGATTTTCGATACCATTATTATCACAAATCTCAGCATAAACTCAGTGATCTCAGTATCTTTTCAGTGATAAAATCATGAGAAGATCTCAGTGATACACCTCAACAAGGAAGTTTGGTGCTTGTGCAAAGTACTCAGTGACATAACATCTTCGGAGATAGAGTAAAGTCGCAATCAAGAAGAAGAATTCAGGCTCATTACGCTTGAAACACGATAATATAGAAGCAGTGATATATACAGTGAAGTAGCTCATCCGGTCTACAACTCATTGAAGGAAAGATGTCTCAGATTAGCTGCCTATGATCTGAGGTGCCTACAAGAAGTATTCAGTTTGAAGAACACAGGTACCAGCTTAAGAAAAATGATAACTCCATACTCTACAAGATACACTTGCGGCAAGGTTTGTCACGAAACAGAGGTATGTTTTAAATACAGTAATTGAAAGAATTATTCATTTGATTATCTATTACTAACCTTGTTTTGTGTAGCTATATTGAATCATAGTGATTCTTGTTTTGCGTGATTCATCTCTTGATAAATCTACCCACCCCTCATATTCTTGAATGACTATGTAGAACCCTAGACCGATTCTGGAAAAACCCTAACCGAAGGGTATGCTAATGTGAATATCTGAAAACCCTAAACTGCTTAGGGTGATTGTGAAATGCTATTTGAAGTTCTTATTGATTGTCATGTTTGGGATTTTGGTACGAACAGAAAAACCTAACTTGGTAGGGTTGACTAATGAGGTCTAAAATCCCGAACCTTTGCAGTCTTGGTGATTGTTGGCTTTGATATGTTTCTACATTGAAACACTAGCCCATTAGGGTTTGGTGGAATGTGTAAGAAATAACCTTATATTGTCTTAGAAATGTTTTCCTTGGTATGTGTGTGTTTGCCTGATCAAACCCTAGTGCAATCAAGATTGTTGTGTGTCTAGACTCTAACTCTTATTTGATATTGTAAAGAGGGTTTTGACCAACACATGATATGAAATGTATTTGCATGATGATGAAATCTAGGCATGTATAGATGTCCCTTTCATTGAAACCCTAGCTTGGTCTAGGTCAAATTGAAATAATGTGGTTGGACATATGATATGCTTATGTTTGATTATGAATTCCTAGATATAAGTGTTGACCTAGTCATTGATAGTCATAAGTTTTAGGATTTAATGGAAGTCCATGTTTGAGATTCTAGGATGATGATATTTGGAAATCTAGGGTTTTGTAGCTAAACCCTAGTGAAGTTTAAGTTTTCTAGTGTGTGTAACATAACAATTTAAGATCTATGTATTTATTGATTGTTGAGTCTGTGAATATGGAACTCTGGAGTTGAACCTTAGTCAAAGTATAATCTTTGAAATATAATAATTTGAGATTTGTGTAAGTTTGTTGAAAAGTAATATCTTTGAAATGTGATAATTTGAGATTTGTGTAAGTTTGTTGAAATTTTGAAAATGGAATTCTAGGATTTTGGAGTTTAACCTTAGTTGAAGTAGAAAGCTCTGATGTATGATGACTATATGATAATTTGAGAATGCTGAAATTTGAGTTTGGATGGATTGATGATTGATCGGAAATCTAGGGTTTGCAACTAACCCTAGTGGTAGCTAGTCATGTTAGTGATTAATTGATGGTTGATTGAAAATCTAGGGGATGGAACTAACCCTAGTAGAAGTTGGTCAAGTTAATGACTAAGTTGTGATTGACCTTGATTGATTATGTTGTTTGAAATCTAGGATTTGTATTAATCCCTAGTGACAAGCCTAACATATGAATTTTGAAAGGTTGTTAAGATGCCTTGTAGATCTATATTTGTGTGAGTTGTTTCTAGGGTTTGTTATATGAAAGGTATGTCATACCCTTGGATGAAACATCAAAACCCTAAATGGAATGAAAAGTGTTATGAAGTAGTCTAGGGTTTATGATAAAGTCCCTAGCTAGATGATGAAGAGTATATGTCTCTTGTTTGTAATTAACTTTGGGTATCTGATCTGTATAAAGTTGAAATGCTTCTGTGATTCTAATATGGCTAAATTCATGCTTCTATAGATTTGGTTGTACTTGCTATTTAAGTTGTGTAGGTACACAATCTTCAATATGGTGAAGATGCTCATTGATGTGACAAGCATGATGGGAACAATGATAACTCTGATGATTCTCCGATGACGAAAAGAAGTTGATCTCCTTGAATTAAGAAGAAGCATGAATAGAAGAGATCTCCCTAAGAATAAGAGGGAGTCAAGATGAAGAGAAGCTTTCTGGTTGAGAGGGAGGGCATAGCTTGATGTTAATTGAGAAATGAATTTCGGAGGATATGTTGATACATGGGAAGTAGGATGAGTGTATAATTGAGGAATCTTTTGTCAAAGATTTGGTTGATAGTCCTACTATGAAAAGATGAGAAGTACATCCAATTGTCTAAAAGACCCTCGAAGGTTTGTATTTGATTATGTACATATGAATGTATATTATTGATTGGGGTTGTGTTTGTACAGGGGAATCTCTCGAAGGTTTTGATGGCATGTTAGTCACCAATCAGTGTGATTGGGAGAGATTGAACACTCTTGATTTGCTAATTCAAGGGGTGTTGAGGCTTTGTGAGTGAAGCATTGCCTCGGAAGACATCTAGCTGACACTTGTGTTGATGTCTAAGTCCCGAAGCTAGAAAGATGGTGTTGGTTATTGAGCTCTATTTTGGATACACAGCTGGATTTTTGGGTTGACGGTTAAAAAGTAAGCTTGAGGATACCTAAAGGGGCTAAAAGCTTGAGTCCATCTTAGTCCCATCTGGATAGATTGCCTTGGTCAGGAATCTAGTCCATGGCATTGCAGTGCCTAAACTATTGAGTGACTGATTGGATAGATTGCCCTGGTCAGGAATCTAGTCCATGGCATTGTGGTGCCTAAAGTTCTTCATGGTTCATATAGTTTGGGATCTTCCATTGTATTTGTACATTATGAATACCTCCCTAGTTAAGAGGGAGCAATGGAAAATGTAACTATGTTTGGTCTTTGATAATGTACTTGAGTCAAAATGTAATATATTTGTCAAAAGGAATTTTATTATTATTATTGAAATTGACTTATTAAAGCATGGGTTTTATGCTTGGGTAATTTGTATTAGCTCAAGCCTCCATTGTAGGCTTTAGGTTATTTGTCAAAATCATTTATTGTTTGACTCCTCCATCAAGTCATCCCCTTCAGCAAAGTATTCTTCTCGACCTCTTCAACGTCCTCAAGAAAGTCTTCATCAAAGTCTTCAAGTCAACCTAAAGAGAATTATAATCAAAAGAAATCATGTTGGCTCAATTAAAGGACACATTTCACATTTCACCAATTACAGAACTCGCAACCACAAAGAAATTCCGGTGATCACAGAGAGGGTTTTTTTGGTATATCTCAGTTGGAGTTTCGGTGTTGATTACAGTGAGGAGTTCGGGTCTCAGTGAGACATATCCTCGTTGCTGTCACAGTTAAGGGATGCAAATTGTTGGAGTTTCGATGATATATTAGAGGAGTTTCGGTGTTGATTGCAATGAGGAGTTCGGGTTTTAGCGAGACATATCCTCGTTGTTGTCACAATTAAGGGATGAGGATTGTTCAATCTACCATAGTTCAGTGCCTTGGTGTAACTACAGCCTGGTGGGCTCGATGCCACCACAAAATTAAAGCCTATCATTGCAGTGATGATGTATTTGATGGTAACACAGTGAAAGGAAGAAGGGTGACTTGATGGAGGTAGTCTCAAATGTAAGGGTCTTAGTCATCTCATCTTTGGATCTGCTGAGGGAAGAACTTATGACTGGGTTTTCCCCTCGAGGGGGGTTTTGCCCTAGCAACGTGCTTATATCTCGTGTTCTCTTCTTTTGTTATTTGGCATTAATCTTGATGATAAGAAAGGATAATTAAGAAATCTAACATTAATAATGAAAACATCACAAGTTAATGTCATAATAAGGGAAAATCATTTTAACTGCCACCTCTATTGATTTTCCAACACGCACTACCCAGAAAATTATTGTTACTACTACTCGAATGGGACTGAAGATTCTGCCTTGAAGATGCTCGGATCACCCTGAAATTGCAGCCACGGACTCCCCTCCAAAACCCCAGAAATACCTAGAAATGATTTGGCCCAACTCCAAGCCAAAACTGAGCCCACCAAGTGATGCAAATTCCACAGCTAACTAGCAATTCACCCTACTATAAGAATGAGGATTTCAGGCCCAAATATCGCCTGAAAATTTCTATAAAATTAGCCGGACACTTCTCTCAATAAACCCACAAAAACCTGGAAAGGGTTTGGGTTGAATCCAACACATGCATCCTATAATGAATCAAACCTAGTATGTGTGGAATAGATTTTTGCCTAACAATTACTGCACTAATAAAATTATCAAATTTTCAATACTACAATTTATGTAGGAATTTTGTGGAATTCTTAATGAGCATGATCATTCTATTCCAATCATAGCAAGTAGCCTCCCTCCAAATGTACACCTTATCACCATCCATTTGCCCAAAAATGAAATCGAAAAGATAGTTTAGGAGTTATTAGCCACTAGTGTCATCTACCCTAGTACCAGCCATTATTTATAACTAGTTGTCATGGTCCTCAATAAAGAAGACACTTGGTGCATATATCTTGACTTTCAATCTCTCAACAAATTAACAATCAAAGAAAAGTTTGTCATTCTTGTCATCAACAACCTTTTTGATGAGCTCAAAAGCACTCAATTCTTCACTAAACTTGATCTCCACTTAGGCTATCACCGAATTTTCATAACGGAGGCAAACATTCCCAAAACTATGTTTCGCACTCATGAAGAGCATTACAAATTCTAGTGATGCCCTTTGGCCTTTGCAATGCACCTTCCACCTTCTAGAGTCTCATGAAAAACATCTTTCAACCCTTTCTCTATCATTTTATCCTTGTCTTTTTCAATGACATCTTGATCTACAATAAAACTTGGCACGCCCATGTTACCCATGTGGCTTAGGGCACAATTGCTTGTTAATCATCAACTCTTTCTCAAGAGGTCCAAAAGTACCTTTGGTGAATTTAAAGTGGAATATTTGATCGTCACGATAGTGTCTAGGTGGATCCAAAGAAAATTGAAGCAATGAAAGATTAGCCCTGTCCCAAAACTCTTAAAAGTTTAAGAGATTTTCTTGGTCTCACTAGTTACTAAAGAAAAATGTTGCAAACATCATGTCTATAAATATATTAATAAGGGTCCACAAAACAACTTATTGGCAAAATTGGGGAAAATATTGGCATACAAAAAAAATACAAAATATTTTATTTTTAGCCTTTTTAAACATCTAAAGAAGCCCCCTCCCTCTAGCCCTATTATTGGCAAATGTACTAGTAAGCAATGTTTTAAAACTAGGCCAGTCTGACTTGAACTCAGCCTGGTTGACCAGGCCACACCCCTACTCGAACCAAGTAGGTCAATTATCCAGTTCAGTGGCCAGTTTGTTACCGATCCAACTGAGTTAGTCATCGACTCTGTCGATTTGGTAATGGACCGGCTGAGCCCGACTTAAACCGGTCAGCCTCAACGGTGGGAAAAAATGGCGAGTTGGGGGGACTTATAATCATTTTTCTTGTTTAAACTATTTCCTAGCCCCTCTCCCACGCCTATAAAGGTGACCCAACCGCCTTATATTTCCTCACTGCTATCTCATTGCATTTGTGTGAGCATTTGTGAGAAGTTTGTGAGCAATTGGAGTTGGTTTTTGGAGTAGCGTTGAGGAGGTTCGACTTCGATTCAGAGTCTGACCCAGATGACGTTACCTTGTCTAGCAGTAGTGACTAGTGATCACTAGTGACTAGATAGTATTTTGTATTAGTGACTTGTGGTCTTGCAGTTGTATTGTTTTGTTGTAGAGGCCATTTAGAGCCTCCTTGGTTATGTGATTTTGTTTTGATCTCTATAAATTACATGTATTGGACAGTGCATTGGATGCCAATTTGATATAATAGATATTTATGAGCATACTTTGATCATATGTTGTCCTCCCTCTATTATTCTAATGCTTTGAGTTTGGAAACATGAATGAACATCTTTAAAAATATGTTTTTTCATAAAAAAATAAAAATAAAGAAGAAAACAAAAAAAAAAATCAATCTTTAATGTACTTTTTACAAAGACCAAATCATTGGAATCAACTAGTCTGAGTCCGAGTCCGAGTCAAAGTTGACCCTTGGTCAATTCCAAGTCCGAGTTCGAGTTTTAAAACTATGATAGTAACCCATTTGTTCTCAATCCCTTGTTTTTCCTCTTCAAAATGAGCCAAATTTTCAACAACAACAAAAAACCAAAATTATCTTGACTCAACCAATATTTTCCATTTTTAGGCAATATATTACAGATATATCACAATATTTTCAAAGTTGGAAAAAATCACAATCTTTTCTAGCAATATTATCAATAAGCTAAGAGAACCTTGATCTTGGTAATATATCATCAATATTTGCAACACTATTACAAGTTGTTCATCAAGAACTATAGTAAGATTGCAACTCCCTTCTATTCCTTCAACAAAAAAATTCCTTCAGTTGAAATGAAGTTGTAGAATAGAGTTTTTAGGATGTTAGGAATGTTATGTGTACAACCCCAATACTCGCTTTGCTAGACTTCACTAAGACTATTGTCCTAGAACATGACACCTCCAGTAAAGGTATTAGAGCAATACTCATGCAAGCGGGATGACCATTGCACTTAACAACAAACAACTCTATGCAAGGCACTTGGAAAAATCAATTTCCCAAAAAGAATGATGGCTCTATTGCATGACATGGATATCTAGCATCCAAATGTGCTCAGGCAACGATTCTAGATTAAAACAAATTATTGTAACCTAAAATACTTCCTAGAGCAAAGGACTTCATCCCCCAAGCAATAAAAATGGGTCACTAAAATGTTGGGATATGACTATGAGATAATTTATAAGAAGGACAATGAGAATGTGGTAGCATATGCTCTCTTTGGAAAGTATGAAGAAGGGTCCCTCTTTTCACTCTCCTTCATAGTAACAGATTGGTTGAATGACATCGACAATGAATGGTTAACAGATCCCAAGATCACTCACTTGATACGACAACTTCAAATTGAACCCCATGCATATCACAACTACACGTGGCAAAAGAAAGAGCTTTGCTATAAAAGGCATATATATTTAAACAAGCAGCCTACCTTTAAATCAAAATTATTATATAAACCCTATGCCTCTCCAACAACATGTCATTCCAACTTTCATAGAACATATGAAAGGATCAAACATTCATTTTTTAGGGGAGGCGTGGAGAAGGACATCCAAGTGCTATGTTGTGGCAAAATGTGACCTTTGCTAACAACAAAAGGGAGAAACAGTTAAACCTCCAAATGAATTACGACATTTACCCATTCTACCAACTATATGGACTGGCATTTCTATAGACTTCAATGTGGGGTTACCCAAATTTGGCGATAAATTAATCATCCTAGTTATGGTTGATCACTTTTCCAAATATGCTCTTTTTTGTGCTCTACAACACCCCTTTAAAGCCTCCACAATCGCTCAAGTCTTCATTAATAATGTCTTTAAACTCCATGGCATGTCACAATCTATTGTGATGGATCATGGCCTCACTTTCACTAGTAGTTTCTAGCAATAGTAGCTTAGCACCAAGGCACCCAATCGAATCTTAGCACCACCTATCATCCCTAAACTTATGATCAGATAAGTTATCAACAAGATCTTGGATGCATATTTGAGGTGCTTTAATTCAAAACGACAAACTCAAAGGGTTCAATGGTTATCTCTAGCAAAATGTTGGGTAAGATAGAACTTATCATGGTGCCACTCAAATGACTTCTTTTGATGTTATATATGGCCAGAAGCCCCCATTAGTACATCCTACTTAATCAAAATCTCTAAGGTGCATGAGGTCGACAAGACCCTCACAACTCCAACTTACATTCTCTGCACCCTTAAGGATAACCTAGTATTGACTTAAAATAAGATGAACTGGCAAGTTATTTTGCATTATTATGAATGTCATTCTGAAGAAGAGGATCAAATGTTCCTTCCATCTACAGGCTTATAAGCAAAGCTCCCTCAAAGCCAATCACCATCAAAAGCTTGATCCCAAGTTTAATGGCCCCTATCAGGTCCTCAAACATTTTGGACCAGTAGCCTGCTCCCAAGTTTTATGTCCCATATCAAGTCCTCAAACATTTTGGACCAGTGGCTTACAAATTTAAACTTTTGAGCGACTCTAAAATTCATTAAATCTTTCATGTCTTCGGATTGAAGAAAGTGGTCAAATCTAATTATTGTATAACTAATGTTCTAGAACTAGATGAAGAAGGTCCCACATAACTGTGGCTCCAGGGCAAATGAGAGCATCATCTTTGCCAACACGCTATCCAAGAGGTCCAAAGACAATGGAAGGACACATTGTCTAAGGATGCAACATAGGAACCAGCAGAGATCCCTCAAAAATTCCCTCATCTCCAATCTTGAGGACAATGTTACTTTTTTTACGGGGAGTGCATGTTAGGGTCCTACCCTAACCCCCTACGTAGATAGATAACTTGCAATGTATAGAGGCCAAGGCCTATGTAGTAGTGTGAAAGCAATAGTTGTAAGAAGGTTTTACTAGAAAGTCCCTTCTCTACAATGTTCCTATGAGGCAGATAGAACTACATAAAGAAATAGAAGCAATGTAATGAGATGTCTTGTGAAGTATATTGCAATCGGAGCTTTGCTCATAGGAGGTTGCCCCCTTAGAGAGGGAAGTAAGCATTTCCCTCATCAATGAAAGCATAAAATTTTGTAATATTCAAATTCTTTTAATGGCTATAATAGTTGTAACAAGCCATTTCTACAATAAACTTAGGTAAATTCTATTATTTTTACCATACATCTTCCAATTTACTATAAAGAACACCACAAGAAAACATTATAAAAGCAATAAGCAATAAAAGAACTAGCAATAGGCTCAGGTTAAGATACCATGTCAGGCCAGGTTGCAAGTGGTGAAGTGAAAGTCATCCCTCGTTGATGTTGTGGTTAATATTCTTATCACCATAATAGACATCACAAGTTTGATTGATGGCACGAGGGCAAAAGAGAAAGCAATAATCCTTAATGCTAAACAGCAAAGGTCGAGAAAAACCATAGTTATACAACATTGTACAATGCAATTCAGAGCCCGTGAGGCAAAGCCTATCTAAATAAAAGACCGTAAGGTCTGTGAGTGCAGGCGTTCAATGAGAATTACAAGTCTTGAGTATACTTGTTGGGTATATTTGTAGGATATATGATAAAGCAAGGATACTAGCGATTAAGAAGCATCCACAACAGGACTCGAATTTGATGAAGAGTATCCAACACAAGAGGAGAGGGTCATTTTTGCCTAAGAGAATACAACCCCAGATGAGAGGGTTTTTTCCTCCAAACAGAATGCATCCCAGGAGGAGAGGGCCATTTCTATCTAATAGGTAGAGTTGAAGATGGGAATGGTTGCAAACCTGAGAGATAGCAGGATTAAGCACATGACAGAGATGCAGAGGAGTTACTAAGCAGGGCAAAAGTGCCTAAATTTGGCTCTGATACTGTATCAAACCAAATGAGGTAACTCCCAAAACTTGAATGATTTTCCATTAATCAAGCGCACGTATATATACAATGATGTTGTGACCTTTGGTTTCAACTTCCAAGGTCTGATGTCTCTTCCTATTCTAACATTTTGTATTTTCATATTTACATATTTACAAGAATAATCATTTTTCAACAAATCCCTAAGGATTAGGTGTCTAATACCACAAAATGTTATACCTCCTAGGAATGTTCTAGAGAAGGAACTTTCTAGTGGGTGGAACCTTCTAGTAAGCCTTCTTACAATTACTGCATTCACACTATGCATGTGCCTTATTTACTAGAGATGGCATCAATACATAGCAACCTATCTATCTACTTAAGGCTATAAATATATGAAAGCAATATTTGACACTGTAAAGGAAATGGTCTCTATATTAGCAAATGGGTTGCAACTTTCTAGACAACCCTTCAAATCTTTGATTCCCTTCCCTCCACATCACCCCCCCCCCCCCAATGGTTCACTCCTATATGAATCAATCAAAGTAAAGGAGGAAAACACAAATGCAGCAAAGCCAAGTCTCAAATGGTGACATGGAAATGGGCCCAACCAGACAAATTGATCATTGCTAACTCAAGGATAAGGATTTTGATTAGACTTGTGGCCAAGGGGTTGAAACCTAAAGCATCTAGGAATCAAAATTGCTTGTACAAGCTGGAATGGAGTGTTGAATGGACAATATCCATGGTTTAGAAACCTAAACATTATAAACCACCAAAAGTGGTCAGCCAACAAACCTATAATGGCCCTCAAATAGCTTTAGTTCAAAGCGGCCCAACCAGACAAATTGATCATTGCTAACTCAAGGATAAGGATTTTGATTAGACTTGTGGCCAAGGGGTTGAAACCTAAAGCATCTGGGAATCAAAATTGCTTAGACAAGCTGGAATGGAGTGTTGAATGGACAATATCCATGGTTTAGAAACTAAACATTATAAACCACCAAAAGTGGTTAGCCAACAAACCTATAATGGCCCTCAAATAGCTTTAGTTCAGAGCTCTCCACTTATGCTCCAATCAATGCTCTCTCCCATTTGGCATTCTTTTTAAGGAAGGTGAGTCATCTATCAAAAGGTACATTAACCATTTTTGTAATCATGTGCTTCCATTTAATGTTTTCGAGCATACTAATATGGATCATAGGTCAAGCAAGAAGATTGACCGCTCTTGATTGTACGCTTGTTCCTAGGCTGCACCTAAGAGGTTATCCTTTGCCCCTAGTCTAGTGTGACCTACCCTAAGGTCCTTCCTTCGAGAGGGGTACTAATAGGAGGCACTGATTAAAGTAGTGTGCTCAAGATAATCCATAGTTGCTACTTTCCAAATTTCCCTAATTATCCACATCCATTCTTTGGATTGATTGTCATTTGTCACTAGCATAGGCACCTCATATCCCCATCTTTGAGTCAAGGCCCGAAAATTTACCCAAAGAGGTTGATACAACTGAAAGAATGATAAAATCATATTCAACTAAAGAAAAGAAAAATGCAAAAGATGGCTAGGACATAGTAAGCACATAGGAAAAAGCATAGCATGAGCTCCATCCCCCTCATTGGCCATCACCCAAATCCCCCTCGTTAGCCATCACCCAGTTGCTCAACATTTCAACCTACATCTAAAAGAAATTCTTAATTGTCCCAACCCCGACGAGTGAGAAACCACTACATCTTTAAGGGCGTTAAATTTTCATGAAACCCTGCAACTACTTAGATTAATAACTTAAAATTGAAAACTAGTTTACTTTCAACGAAATAGTGTTTCTTAACAATTAATAAGCAGCAGAATAAAAACACCAGAGATATAAAAACACATCACACAAATTGACACACTTGTTTTCTCAGAAAACCCAACAAGGAAAACTTGCTTCCTTGATGTGGAATTTTATTGATTTTTCTTGAGCAATTGGAGCTATTGCAAAGCAATTTGTCTCTCTGAGAAAGTGTTATGCTTTTTCTCACAAATCTCAGTTGATACAATTGATCTCGGGTTGCCTTGATCACTGCTTGATCTCGACACTCTAGCATGCAATTGTTCCTATGTTGCCTCTTTGAATTGCTCTGCAAAACCCACTCTTCCTCTCTTGAGAGTGGCACTCTTTCTCTCTCCAATGAACAATGGAGTTCTTAACTCATCCTTCCTTCATTCAATAAAGATTGAAGACTAACTCGGTCTAACTGAACTTGTAACTGCCACCTCGTTCTGTAGTCAAACTGATGAAGACTCCACTTAACTGAGGCTCCAACTCTACACATGCTAGCTTGATGATTATTCTCGTAAACTGTAAATAACTCATCCTAACTGAAGCCTACTAATGAGCTTGCACTCATACTGATAGGACACTTCAAGGTCTTCACTGGCTAAGGCACAGGCCAAAAGACCTTGCTTGCTACATTTTCAACACTCCCTCTTAGCGAGGAAGGCACTTTTGGAAGAACCTCATCCACCTAGATCGGTCTTCAACACCACCATGTTATCCGTTGCTGCAGCTGCTCCCTCTGAACTAGAAAACTTCCATGCTTCTTCCTATGGAATCTGATCTGAAGACCTGTTTCTTCCAACCATGCTCCTATAATTTGAGTCTATCAACTCAGTGATAAGTGCCATGTACCTCGTGTATCTTTGTGGCTGCTTACTCTGCCTAAATGTAGTATTGGGAGGTCCAACTCTCTCCTAACACCCCTTAAACAACTCGTCTATCCACCTAGCTCGAACTCTCCCTATACTAGGAGTCTTTGACTGAGTGGCTTCCTCCACTCACCTTGGTATCTTCTCCTCATCATCCTACTGGTCGGCTTACTTGCCAACTAGTTGAGACTCAAACTATCATACTAGTTGAGGCTCCTTCTTGGGAGCTCTATCTTGTTCTCGCTCCAAGGACTCCCTCAAAGCCCTGCTCTCTTCAACCCTCATGTCTCTAGTCTACACACTTCCTACCATACTACTCAAGGTTGTACCTGTCTCAACCTGTAGCAGGTACAACTTCTTCTTTCTTACACCTATCTACTTCTTACATTCAGAAGCTAAGTGCTTGATGTAACCCTTACCTCTACTAAAGATGACATCATGACCCTTGTCCTCAAGGGT
The DNA here is from genome assembly GCA_000404065.3 of Pinus taeda. Taxonomy (NCBI): domain Eukaryota; kingdom Viridiplantae; phylum Streptophyta; class Pinopsida; order Pinales; family Pinaceae; genus Pinus; species Pinus taeda. The sequence goes on along the minus strand of APFE031232174.1, from coordinate 46,571 downwards.
AGCTACAGGAACAAGGTTCTGCTTCAAGCATGGTACATAAAGGACATCTCTGAGATGGAGAGAGCTACCTAACTCCTCAAAATTGACAATACTAACTCCCTTAGTTGAGTACTTGCCATCATCTCCTAGCTCAATTTGAAATTGTGAGTCCTTCTCCTTGAGGTGGCTGAAATACACCTTGTTCCTGGTTATGTGTAAGGATGCTCATGAATCAATATACCATACACTATTGTCCGCTCAGCTTGCCATGCAAGCTATCAATGAGAAATCTTTCTCGAACTAAGCAAAAAACGCATCTACCTCAACTGATGCAGCTACATGACCTTATTGGACTCCTTCCAATTAGGACACTTAGTGGCATAGTGTCCGAACTCATGGCAACGGAAGCACTTGATCTTGCTCAGATCCTTCTTCTTCTTCTCGCCCTTCTGACTGGACTCGGCCTCTCCTTGGCCCTCTTGCCCTTGGCTTTGTTATCTCTACCTACAAGGGCAAAGTTCTCCTCGTCCTCTTCCAAAGTTGATTTCCCAGCTCTCATCCCTCTCTGGATCTCTTCTTGAACGCAATCACTCTAGAGTCTTTCCTAATTAGGAATATTCTCTCTGCCACTTACTACATCTTGAAAATTCTCCCAAGACTTATGAAGTCCTCAGAGCACAAGACTTACAACATCATTGTCTGCTATAGTCATGCTCACACCTCCTACCTCATCCTGGACTTGAGTGAACTTAAAAAGATATGTGATGGTGGGCTCTCCTTTACTCATCTAGATGCTCCTTACTTTCTCCTTGAAAGCAAGCTTTCCAGCATCACTGGAACCCTGATACAAATCTAAGATGGCTTTAAACATCTCATATGTTGTCTTCTTCTCATGGGAATGAGGGATAATATGATCTATAATCCCCTCAAGAATTATCCTCCTTGCCTTGGTGTCATTCTTGTTATGTTGGATCAACTATTGGGCATCTTGAGGTGGAGCTATTGCCTGCTTCACATACTCGAGCACTCCATTATCTTCCAACGCTAGTGAGATCTGCTCCTTCCATGAGCAGAAGTTCGAGGCTCCCTCTAAACTGTGATATGTCCTTAGTCCTTGGAACGCCATAATGTTATCCAAAGGAATGCTCTTCAAACTCTAACGCAAGCCTTTTTCTTGAACTGTGTTATTCGCTAATTGGTCAATCTGGTGTTGGTCTTTATGATCTTTGCTCTGATACCATGTTAAATTTCCATGAACTCTGCAACTACTTAAATGAATAATTGAAAATTGAAAACTAGTCTACTTTCACCAAGATAAAGAGTTTCTTAACAATTCATCAGTAGCGGAATAAAAGCACCAGAGATATAGAAACACATCACACAAATTGACACACTTGTTTTCTCAATAAACCCAACAGGGAAAACTTGCTTCCTTGATGTGGAATTTTATTGATTGTTCTTGAGCAATGGGATCTATTACAAAGCAATTTCAGCTTGCCTTGATCACAACTTGATCTCGGCCCTCTACCATGCAATTGTTCTTATGTTGCCTCCTTGACTTGCTTTGCAAAACCTGCTCATCTTCTCCTGATCTTTGCACACTAGACGCTCCTTAATCCTCGCGCACAATCAATCTCCTAAATTCTAGCGCACTTGTGATCTCCTATTTCTTAGGACACAAGTTCTGCACTCTCCACAATCAAAGCCTCTCTCACAAACTCGCGAGTTGTCTTGCCTCACAAACCTTGAGCACAAAACTTATGATTTCTTGTGCCTTTGTCCTCCTCTTTATAGACCCAATTCAAGCATGCAAGGAGACCCAGTTCAAATTTAGAACTTGAGTTATGATTGACGAGTTAACTAAGAGTGACACTCTTTCTCTCTCCAATCAACACTGGAGTTCTTAACTCATCCTTCCTTTAATCAAACTAAAGACTAACTCGCTCCAACTGAACTTGTAACTGCCACCTTGTTCTATAGTCAAACTGATGAAGACTCCACTTAATTGAAGCTCCAACGCTACGCGTGCTAACTTCATGATTATTCCAATAAAATAGAAATAGCTAATTCTAACTGAAGTCTAACTCATGAACTTGCACTCATATTGATAGAAGGACACTTTGAGGTCTTCATTGGTTACGACACAAGCCAAAATACCTTACTCGCTACATTTTCAACAAAGGGGAACTAGAAAACCACAAAGCAAGCTTAGTGTCCTAAGCTATGCAAGAAATAAAGATATAAATATCAAAGTAAAAGGCACACCAAAGGGGTGGAAAGAGTAGGCCAAGGAAAGGGGTAACTCATGCCTCTGCAATTGCTCTCTGCTCAAAGGTCTTGGGCCCCTCTAGCTGGTACCATGGATATGACCATCTTCCTTTAAGTCTTTCCCACTCCATTAACATCATTATCACATGCACATATGGATTGATGGGTCTAACTGTGAAATGACCTTCCCCTTGGGGGTTGGATGCACCTAATAGGGCTAGAGACATATATTCCCTAACACAAGTATAGTAGCTTGCTTACAAATCCTAAGCTAGAAAGACATTGGAAGGCAAGCTTTGTGTGAACTAATTTTGTGCCCCCTAACATTGAATATGGTTCAAATGAAACTTTAATGGTATTTATCCCCAATGATGATGATCTAACTTGATCTTGATGGTATCTTTCAGTTGGTTCATTACTCATGCAATAAAGATCATTTGAAGGAAGACTTCACACTTATTTAGCACCATTCAAAGGACGTTTTGCCCATTCTTGAGAGCAAACATGACCTTGTAGCCCCAACATTGCCCTCATGAGATAGACATTGGGTTGTGAGGAGCCTTCACATGGTTGTACCCCTCTTGCTACACCCCCATATACTAAGCGACATGATGTGCCTAAATGGACCCAGGGCACTCCCAAGCTAGCCTTAACCCTGTTTGATGTACATTGCCTTGTTCCAGCACCCAAATGAGGATGGTGATCATTGAGTTGACTTGGGAGCCTAGCACATTATGCCTAGATGCCAATGCCTACCTCAGATCATGGCATGTCATCGTCACATCCCCTAAAAGGGTGATGTGAGCCTTCTTGGAGATGATGTCATGATGGAGGAGTTATTTGGAGATGTACTGATGCACTTTGATTATTTCCTTGGACTAAGTAGCACTCATGGACCACTTTATCACTTGCTTAATGGAGACTGTCCATTTTGGGAGGACGACATCATGATTGAGAGCATTTATTCCCACATGTGTGGGAGATTTTGATGTATTCCATATGTTTTAAAGTTATCTTAAGGTCGACTTGTGACCCTTAGGACTAGTTGAATGCTCAAGCAAACTTTGAGGGCTTTTACTCATACAATTATGAAAAGTGATTTGGTTGCCCTCATATAAATAGAGGGAAGTCACTTTCATTTGTATCATCACACTTCTCTCTCTTAAGAAGTGCACACTAGCTCTCTCGTCTTTTTCTCTTGGTCGCTATGGATGAATGATGGAGTGAATTGTCTTGGGAGAGATAATTTTGCATGAGGAGACTATATTGGATTAATGAAATCATTCTTGATTGAATGGTGTGAGTTTATTGTCATTTTTCTTCAATTTTGCATGCAATTTTTTGTAGGGTTTCTATTGTGCCATATTACAAAATTCATAGTCTTTCATGAAATCTTGTTTTAATATGTTATCCAAAATTTGTCTTTCAAGAATCCATCAAAGGAATTTAGTATATGCATCCTTTGATCTTAAATCCCCGTTAAAGAAGTCGCTAGGGTTTCTAAGCGAGGATTTTTAGTCCCCCACACTCTTCACACAAGCATTAACTGCATATTTTCAAACCAAAGTATTGTTGTAATATGCATTTTCAGCCACAAAACTTCATTGTTTACCTAACCCTTGCTTGCCCCTTTGATAGTCTTTGCTCCTTTGTTGATCTTATCATTGATAGGCTATTTCTCAAGCTGTTATATGCCATTATATGCCCTAGATTTGCATGTCACAAAAGCCCTAACTTTCTTCTAAATCATAAAAGTCTTAGGAAAGTGTACTTAAACTTTTACAACTCTTATCTTAGCCTTTTCAAGGTTTGCCCAATACCTTTTTCTTTAATCATTAAACCTTATATCACCCTTGAGTCATCCCTAGTTGAATATCTTGTTGTATTTCTTTAGGGAAGCCTCCCTTGTGGGGATAACATCCACAACTAAATAGCTGAAGAGAGGTGATTGAGTTGATAGTGGTGGCTATTCTCTTATTGCCATAAGACCTAGGTTTCCTAGTGAGGCTTTGCACTAGGCCTGCTAGATTTTGCAGTAACAGTCACCATTGAATGGAGCATTGTATGTTGGCTACCTTACTTATCCCTACTGTCCCTATGAGTTTTTCCACCATCAACATTCCTCCAACAAATCAAAATTGTGCATCTTGGGTCAATCAGATGATTTTATTGCACTGTTACATTTAAGATATGACTTATTTTTATTTGAACATAATTTCATGAAATTTATACTTCTATATAATTCTAAGTTGGCAACAAAACTACAGCATATTGCAATTATTATCATAATTAAGTCTGTGTTATTGAATTTTTTACTAGGTAAATCAAAATGTGCTTTCAATTATTATTGTTGTTATTATACCTTTATTATTATCAGTCTAGAACAATGTGCCAGAGAAAGTCAAGAAAGAATTTTAATCCTAGTTTCGGGGTAATTGAGCTTGGCAACAAGATACATAATTGTCAGAGACTCAGAAAGGCCCTTAAAGAAAACAACCGTATGCCTTATAATCCTGCCAAATTTAGCTTGATCTTGTTAGGATTTAGCTTCATATTAGCCTTATCTGAAAGTACAAAGACTTTCACAGAGTCGAATGAGACATTTAGATGCAAGCCAAAAGAGAAGGAAGATATTTGACTCTTGGAAATCAAGAGGGGACAATATTATAAGCCTATTGGATGGTTAGAATGATCAAGCGAAGAAGCATAGAAAATCCTCATTGAACATAACATTCAGAAAGGTGATCAAACTGCAAAGCTGGGATAAAGGATTCTAAGTAGACTCTAATACTCACCCAACTTAATAACAGCAGGGGCTTTCATCTTCAAGAACATTTAAAAGGGGAAGAATGCATGCAAAGACACCTGACCTGGATATCAAATGTGAAGCAAGAAGAGCTTTTTCATGCCTGACTATTTCTGATGGTTGCCACTCTCAAAAGAAAGAGGGTTGAAACAAATTCCGTAGTTTAACAGTCAGAAATCCATGAGAAGAATAGATACCATTTCTGTTCTCGGTAATAGGGTCCACAATAGATGGAATCATGGCATGAACTGCAAGCATGTTATCATCTGCAAAATGGTCATTGCTAATAAGAGTGTCTGGGGAAAGGGTACAGACCCTCCAAGCCGCAAAGAGAACATGGGTGCCTAGTAAGTGTGGAGTTGCATTTGAGCCCTGGGTGCCTAGTACGTGTGGAGATGCATTTGAGCCCTAATCTTCACCGACTAAAAATCAAAGTTTGTAGCCACACCCCCTAAGAACTAGAAGAGCGATTGGGATTTGAATATATCAAATTTTCAACAAGCCTCAAAAAAATGTTCATTTCTTATGCCTGCATGCGTGGCTGTTAAGGAAGGGCTGTAAACTATGGTAGGGTGCTGCTTGAAGAGTTTATTTCTTATAAAATATCAACAATATCAAGTGGCATGGAAGTTTTAAGAACATTGTAGGCTACTTCTGTAGAGCCTGAGAGGTTGTTTTCTAAAGTTTAACCATATATCAGCACCTGCTCACCAAATCTATAATGTGCAAACAGACATTTTCTGTCCATGTGGACTTACAGAAACTATGGGTCAAACCTCAAGGGAATTGGGCCTATAGTATTCCCTTCCTTTTGCAGATTACAGATCTATTTGGCCTATAACTTTTCCCGGCCTATAGGATTTCATTATGCAAACCAATTGTACAGCATGTGAACTTTTCCTTTGATTTCGAAATTGGAATTGAAGAATATAATTTTTCAATCAGCGAAACTTCCTTGTAGTGTGAAATCAAGAATAGTCCACTATTCTCCCTAACTCTGAATTACAGATTCAAAAGCAGCCAGCAAATTTAGTCAAAGCTCAAATCATCCGATGTGATTGGTAATCCTTGATGACAAGTATCTATTTTGCCAAAATCCACCCAGGATTCAGCACTGAAAATGCTTCGACTTAAACCAGTATACCACAATCCCCTTGACCGGCGAGTACCGTATACTTCATTTGACAGTCTAGGCTTCATATTTGAAACAATGGTTGTTCACTGCCCAGATTTCCATTTTAATGCATAGCTTCTCATTACTAATACAATCATGCTTTAAAAAAGAACAAAAACTGAAAAAACAAAAATCAAATAGTGAGCATGTTAAGCTGATGTTGAAGCAAACGTAAAAACAATGTATTATGGTCACGGCACAGCGACCGTCCATAGCCAAGCATGTCCTCAGTTACTGCAATTAGAAAATGTGCAAAACCTAATTCTGATTCGATTCGAAGTTTTAAGAATCAAATGAAATGAGGCACGGAAAGCACAAGTAAGCATACCCTATGTGTGCAGAGTAGCTCCTCCGATGAAAATTTCGAGGCAAATAGATGTTAAAATTCACCAAGAACTCGCAGGCTTCAGATGTATCCGGCCTGAAATGACTGGAGGTACAAAGATATATACACGAGATGTAGATCTTGTGATTTGGTTTATTGGAGTTGAGGGGAGACTCGGGAGTCTTTGGTCCTTCCTTTCTAGGGTTTTAGGAACCTGTGATTCGGGCCCATAATAATGTTTGTGGTTGACCAGCTTAATTAAATATGACCCTGTTTAACGGAGAACGGGAACTTTAATGTCCAAATATTTACTCTCATCAACATATTCGTGTAGGTTGATCACGTTCTTGTGATTTGTATTTTCAAATAATGAATAAATTTAATGTGAATGGACTTTGATAACTCTAACAAAAATTAGTTATCTCACTCAAAATTAGTATCTTTGAGTAAATATGGTTAAAACTAAAATAATTAGACTTTATCTATATCAAAAGTGGAGTGGGTTTAATGAATTTGGTGAAAATCTATATAGTAGATTACATTTATCTTTTTTTGATGATGATGATGATGATGATGGTGGTGGTTAACGTCCACTGAGACCAAATTGGTCTATCGGACCTACAATTTTCTTAGTTTTTACTTGTCTGGCTCCTCGTATTTCTTGGCGAGATTGGTGTTGTAGCTTTCTTTCTTTTCTCTACGGTCTTCCAACTTCCTTTTTCTTGCATCTCCTTCATCTCTTCTGGTTCTTGGGAAATTGGTGTCTTAGCTTCGCGATCTATGGTCGGAGAAGTTTGGTTTAGGAGATATGCTTTGCTGTTAAATGAAGATTTATTTTCTGCAGTATTCAAATCCTCATAACTGTGGATTTGTTGGGGCGGGCTTTCTCCTTGCTTGCTTTGAGAGTTGTTTCCTTCTTCCTTGATTTCTTGTGACTCAGAGTTTTCTCTAGAATATTCTTCTTTGATGACAGTGTAGTGTTCTTTTTGTGCTCCTTCCCACCATGTAGATCTGTGGTGGTTTTTTCTAGCAAAAATTTTCTCAGAGGCTTTTGGGCAATTTTTTGCTAGATGCCCCGTCTCAAAGCACGATCGACATCTGAAGAGGACACTTTCATAATCAAGCTTCTGGTTCCACACATAGTCTTTACTTGTTAGGTTTATTTCAGCTGGGAATCCAGCGCTGAAATCCATTTCCACACAGATGCGTGCATAGGTGGTTCTGGCATATTCCTCTGTTTCTGGGCACCTGCAGTAAAATTTCCCAATTGCATTTCCGATGGCTTTTAGCGAGGAGAGATTCCAGAGATGCAAGGGTAGGCTTGGCTATCTCACCAAAACTGGTGCTGAGGTTATCACTGCTGTAGAGGGATTGAATGATGGGCTCCATGGCTTCATGAATAGGCCTGATTTTTCCCAAAACCAA
>APFE031232174.1:26077-38007 GCA_000404065.3 Pinus taeda | reverse complement strand
CATACCTCCGAGATCCAATTGTGGAGTGCTGTCAGCTGCGGCCAAAAACCATTGAACCGGCAAATTAGGGCACTTTCGGAGAACTTCAAAGCTTCATCGAGTGAGTCCTAGACCACTTGGATAGTGGGAGCTGGGGTTTCACTCACGATATGGGCAGGAGATTGCCTTCCAGAGGCGGATGAGCCGCCAGTTATTTTTGTGAAGCTCGGAGCCATATTTTACGCAGATCTGCACCAGATCGAAAGCCAAACCGCAGATCTGAAGAGATACGAACGTCCCACTCAACCGCAGAGCAGATCTGAAGAGGCTATAACGTAGTTACTAAAAGTTATAACGTAGCCGCAGCTCGAACCGCAGCTATAACGTAGATCTGAAGAGTGATCACCGAAGAGAATGATCTATGCCGCAGACGAGAACCGTAGAACCGCAGAACCGATCTATGCCGCAGAACCGATCTATGCCGCAGACGAGAACGAACTCAACCGCAGAGCAGATCTGAAGAGGCTATAACGTAGTTACTAAAAGTTACTAAAAGTTATAACGTAGCCGCAGCTCGAACCACAGCTATAATGTAGATCTGAAGAGTGATCACCGAAGAGAATGATCTATGCCGCAGACGAGAACCGTAGAACCGCAGAACCTTTAGAACCGCAGATCCGATCTATGCCGCAGATGAGAACGATCTATGCCGCAGACGAGAACGAACTCAACCGCAGAGCAGATCTGAAGAGGCTATAACGTAGTTACTAAAAGTTATAACGTAGCCGCAGATCGAACCGCAGCTAATACCTCAAGTATATCGTTGTATCCAAAGTTCACAAATACAAGTGCAAAACACTTTATATATATGTTATATGATTTTTATTATCAAATTTTAAGGAATTTTATATTATATATATTGATATTAGTTAATTTAATTTGTTATGTCTTTCTAAATCAAGGTGTTTATTCTAACGTCGCCACTTGCCCAAGGACATAATGATGATGCCCTTCATCTAGTGTCCATTACTTCTACAGCGTCTTGTCATGCTAATACGAGCCTTTATCACCCACTTCCTGCAGAGTCTTCGCACGCACGACTCTAATGCTCATCTTGCTCCCCCCAGGCTTATTAACCCACTGCACCATGGCCTCGCTTTGGTATTTTTCGATGGCCACCCCACTCACAGTTTAGCCTCGCTTTGGTATTTTTCGATGGCCACCCCACTCACAGTTTGGCCTCTCTTGACTACCTGCTTTGTTCCTGCCACCACTGTAACCATTGTGCCTTTCGCTCACCCCTCTAACTCGAATTGCTTCAACATGAGTCGAAGAAGAGGTAGGGGTCGTCATGCTAGGCAGCAGACACAGAGGATGCTTGCCTACCTCTCTCATCGCAAATTAAGACTAGGGTATGTACGACCATACCATTCCAACTCACATTCATCGTCAAGTTCCTGAATTAGAAGTTGAAGAAGTTAGCAAGGGTACACTCTCTGGGCACTCTGCAACATTCTTGCACGTTGCCTTCCTGCCAAGGAATGGGAGAAATCAAGGGCCACCTGCTGGATAGCCAAGCTTTTTGCCCCCAATATCCATGTCGCCGCCTCCTTGCAATGTCTCTCTCGTGACCTTGAAATTGAATTCACTCTCAACCTCCCCTCCTCCTATTCCCCTGGCCCCTCAACCTTTGTCTTTGTGCCCATCAGTTTCACCTCTCCTCCAACCTTTCTCGCATTTGGTAGTTTCCCCTCCCCAACTCGCAAGAATCAAGTTGCAGAAGTGATGGAGGTGGATATTGGTGCCACATGCCTACTCCACCCAGACCCCCTAGTCAGTTTCATATGTTTCCTTGTTCATTTCAACATTTACTATTTTTAGTAGTTTTTCGAGTCCTGAACTTCCGGAGCAATTTTGACCCCCTAAATGGTGTTTTTTTAGGGTCCGTGACAGGTCCTTGCCTACGTGGACAGGCCCATAACCATAGGCAGGGGCCTATGACAAAACTTGTAGTACTCAGTGAGACCTTTCCAACAAGGTATCATATGCGGCAAACGGATATTATATGACCAAGTTACGACCCCAGCAAGTTAGTTGCCCAACTAACCCCAACGGGGCCCACAAACTCTTGGTGTTACATCTCCTGGGGTTAGGGTTTTGGTTGTTTAGGGTTTTTTCATGTTTTCCAATAATAAATATGCCCTTGAGCCTTATTGTAACACAGTCCAGAGGCATGTAGCTGCCACATCTCTTCTCAAAGGTAAGTTACCATCGATCGAGCTATCTTATTTCCATTCTGTTTGTAAGCATAGTTCAGTATTTTTCTATTAATGAAATGAAGTGTTTTTCTGTTGCATCTATGTGTTTATGATTATATCTATAAGTTGTTGTGTTCCTATTTAAGTTTGGATCAGTGGTATCAAAGTGGTCTGCTCTTTCTCTGTTTTTCTTTGCATGTTCCCAACGAGGTTAGGGTATAAGGAGTTTGGCCTTGATCTGGTTTAACCATTACAAGAGTAGCCTCGCAAAACCCGACGACCTCCCATGGTGGAAGAAAAGAAAGATGAGGGAGCAAGAGATCCTTTCAAAATGTTGCTCAAGGAAGCCCTCAAGCGACACAGGGACACGATGATGGATAACTTTTCCCAGATTCTTCGATGGCTACCCACAGGCAATGCATCTTCATCCAACAGCCACTCTAGAGGTGCCACTCCTTTTAAGGTACAAGTTAACTTCGATATTCCCATATTCGAAGGCCTGATAGATGCAGACGTCGTAGATAAATGGTTAAATCTATTGGAAGGGTATTTTTCAGTTCATGACTTTTACAATTAGGAAAAGATTACTTTCGCACTTCTCAAATCCGTCCCACACGTCAAGGACTGGTGGGAAACCTACTGTGAACAAAAGGAAGAGAGTGAACCCTCATTTTTTACCGCACCCACTTGGAATTCTTTCTGAAACACCATCAAGGAACAATATTAGCCTATTAGGAGCTATGAAGACAAATACATAAAGTGGACCACGCTATGGCAGGGAAGGGACCAAGATGTGCAAAGTTCACAAATATTTTCCATACCCTTCGCACGAAGTTGGGTATCAAGGATACTAAGGCATTTGGTGCTCAAGTACCATGGCTGTCTACACAAGTACATCCAGGATGAGATGGAGTTCTTGGACATTTCCTCACTCGACACGGTGTATCAGTACATTGTCAAGATTGAGCAGAAGTTTAAACAGAAGAAGCGAGACTTTGGATCTACAAATCCAAAGCAAGGAAAAGGCACCCCCAAACCACAAAATAAAGGACCAAGCCAAGGTGAGGCTACCCAGGACAGCCCGTCGAAGCCACAAGCAAAGAACAACACCACGAAGACGAAGAAGGACATGGGAAAATGGTGTGAGTTCCATAAGATCTCCACTCACAATACAAGTGAGTGTCGGGCCAAGCAGTCACTGGTGGTCGAGCTGAAGGCTTCCAAATCAAACGCAAGTTCTGACTTTGAATCAGAACTTGATAAGGGAACTAAAAAAGGGAAGCAGATCATTGATGTGGAGCCCAGTGCCATCGTGGCCACCACCAAGATCTAGAAGATTAAGCCTGACGATCCAGAGGAGGGGGAACGCCTCTTCCACTCACAGATGTGGGTGAAGGGTTCTCTGATGCAATTCATTATCGACAGCAGGAGACAAAAGAACCTCATTTCAGTAGAGGTCGTGAAGCGGCTGGACCTAAAGACTACAACACATCCTCAACCATACACTATCGGGTGGCTTCACCTAGGATGAGATCTTCACATTAGCCAATAGTGTCGCCTTCCCTACAGCATCAAGCACTTCACAGATGACGTACTTTGTGACGTTGCTCCTCTTGAAGTTTGTCATGTATTGTTAGGACAACCATACTTGTGGAAGTGACACGCTGTATATGAGTCTAAACCTCGCTCTGTGATTATTAATTTGGCTAATAAGTTGTACATTATACCAGAGGTATCCCCACCTATCGTCGTCTCTTTGATCACTGCAAAGCAATGCGGTAAGATCATTTCCCATACCAGGAAATTATTTTCCTTATGATTCGCCCCCAGGACAAGAAGAAGGTTGTGGCCACGACTTCCGAGCGGCTCCTCTACACAGCAACAACATATGGACAAGGTTGTGGAGGAGTACAAGGATATTTTCGCCTCACCCACAGGGGTACCTCTGCACTGTCAGGTCAAGCACTCCATCAATCTAACCCCAATCGTGCCACTTCCTAATGGACTGATCTATCGACACTCTATTCTAGAGAACGATGAGATCAAGAGATAGATTCATGAACTATTGTATAAAGGGCACATCAGGCCAATCTCATCACCTTATGGGAGCCCAATTGTATTGGTACAAAAGAAGGATGGGACCTGGCATTAATTATAGGTATCTGAACAAGATTACTGTTCGAAATAGGTACCCAATCCCACAGATTGCTTACTTTATGGACCAGCTCAAAGGGGCCAAATATTTAAGCCAGATTGACTTGAAGTCAGGTTATCACCAGGTGCCTATCGAACCCTCTGATGTGTGGAAGACTACCTTCAAATCTAAGGAGGGCCTTTTCGCAATGGTTGGTCATGTCGTTCAAATTGACGAACGCCCCTACAACCTTCATGAGATTGATGGATGACATCTTGCGACCCTTCACTAATGCACTCGTGGTGGTGTATTTATATGACATCTTGATCTTCAACCAAAGTTAGGAAGAGCACCTCCACCATATTCGATAGGTCCTTCAAACTCTGTGACAACACAAGTTGTGTGCTAACTTAGAGTAATGCACCTTTGGCCTGACCCAGGTTCAATATATGGGATACATCATTGATGAGCAGGGTGTACATGTCGACCCATCTAAGATATAATTCTTTCGGAATTGGCCAGACCCAACCACTCTAACAAAGTTCCGTAGCTTTTTAGGTCTTGTCAATTTTTACAGTAGGTTCATGTTGGGGTTCTCTCACATCACTTGGCCTTTAAGTCAAGTCACCAAGGCCGAGCGAAAGCAAAGTGTTTTTGGTCAGAAACCCAACAAAAAGAGTTCTTCGAGTTGAAGAATCGCCTTTGTTTTGCACCAATGCTCACATTACTAGACCTGCAACAACCATTTTAGATTGAGAGAGATACCTCTAACCTATTAGTGCGGTTCTTACTCAGCATGGGCATCCAGTGGCTTACCACATCAAGACACTTTCAGACACAATCCGAAAGTACCCCACTTATGACAAAGAAATGTATTCCATTGTGCAGGCCTGCCATCAACGGAAGCATTACATTCTGGGGAAGGAAATAGTCATCCACACAAACCACCGACCTCTATAGTTCATACAGACACAAGGGAAGTTGCAGAATGATCACCATTAGAAATGGTCAACCTATCTGCAATAGTTCCATTTGAACATTAAGTATAAGAAGGACAGCACCAATAACGTAATTGATTGCCTCAGTCGACCACCGGTCATGGCGTTGATCACTGTGCTCAACTCTTGTGGGCATGAGACATCACGGTGGCCACATCTTTACAAGAGTGATCTAGAATTCGGCAGCATATATCAGGCACTCTTGGAAGGGAAGCAAGTTCCAAAATTTCACCTTCAGGATGCACTGTTATGCCACCTGGGACACATCTGTGTTCCTTCAAGTGAGCATGCCAAGATGATTTGGGACGTGCACTACAGTCAGGTCATTGGATATTTTGGAGTAGAGAAAATAATGGTAGTATTGCAGAAGTATTTTTATTGGCCGAAACTTCGTCAAGATGTTGGGAAGTACATTAGATCCTGTACCGCCTGCGCCATTACCAAACCAACAATCAAGAAGCAAGGCTTGTATACTCCTCTACCTACTCCTAGCCGACCTTGGGAATCTGTCTCCATGGATTACATGTCGGGCCTTCCCTTCTACTAAGCACGACAATGATTGTGTTTTCGTGGTCGTCGACAAATTCTCTAAGATGACCATCATAGTGGCCTGCAAGAAGAGTATCACAGTAGAGGCCACTGCTAAGCTCTTCTTTAAGCGAGTGTGGGTACACTTTGGGATCCCATAGTCCTTTGTCTCAGATCGGGACAATAGATTCATGAGTGCATTTTGTTCAAGTCTATGGTCGAGGCTAGATACAAAACTTATTAAGTCCATGACTTTCCATCCCCAAATTGATGGCCAAACAGAGGTTGTTAACAAGATGATTGTACACATTCTATGCATTTACAACTCGAAGCATCCACGCACATGGGATGAAAGTCTCTCCTATGTCCAACACAACTACAACAGAGCTCTCCACATCTCAACATGCCACAACCCCTTTCAGGTATGGCTGGGATTTCAACCATTATACCCCATTGACGTGGCAATACCATTTGTAGCCACTCAGGTAGATTCGGTTCAAGTTCAGTACGAAGCTGAAAGGGCTAATAGCTTCAATGAGCGCATAAAACACATCTGCCAATAGGTCCATGATATATTGGATAGAGCCAATGCTAAGTATAAGAAGCGCCATGATCAGCATCGAGTGTCGTACAAGTTCTTGGTGGGCAACAAATTTTGGCTACATGTGCAGAAGGAGGGCCTTGTTGGACCCCACCACAAGCTTTGCCTGCTCCGATATGGGTCGTACACCATCACCAAGGTCGTCGGTGACAATGCCTTCGAGTTCAGCATCCCATTGTTCCTTGGTTTGCACCTAGTGTTCAATGTAGATCGCCTTCAACTATACTTTCCACCATTGTTGGACACATATGACATTGCAGAACGACTCACACTAACAAAGCTCAACTCGAACTACATGGAACAGGCCACAACTGATCATATCATGGACAAACAGATCAAGAACACTCGCCAACAGAGGATACAGTTATATCAAGTTGTCAAAGCAGCCCTGAGAAAAACTTGTAGTACTCGGCGAGACCCTTTCAACAAGGTATCGTACGCGCTGTAATGACCCACCTATAGCTATAAATAAATTACAAGTATTAGCATACATATGATACCTTCATACTATAGCCACATATACATGGACCCGTATGTAACGCACTATATATATGATAATCCCTCAAACGAACAGAAAATGTTAGTTTTAATGTTAACTTTTAATTTGTAAATTAAAATTTATGAAAGTAATAAAATTAACTAATTAAAATATATTAATGATTATTGTGAGTATATAAGTCTTTACATTACAAAATTGAATTTGTTTTCTTTAATATTTTAAAATTTTACAACTATAATATCCATGTTCTGCCCCAGTTGGTTTCCCAGCGATTCTATAATCATCCTATCCTTCCTAATCTCTTCCGCTTCCATCCTATCCATCCTCTACTAGAGTATGCCATGACATAAGCTATACTGACTAACCATTCATAGGCTTTTAAGGGTATCAACATCGATTATATCAACCTGATTGCCCAGTAGGCATCTGGCAGTCATCATCACATGTCTAAGGGAGCGTGATTTGCACAGTCCTCCCATAACTCCAGGTTTCGGAAGATAAACAGTGGGTAATACCTCCACCCCTCTTAGTGGGACCAGGGTTAACACCCTATCATGGAATCTCTTTGAGCCTTAATTGTTCTGAAGTTTTTGTCATCACGTGGTCATCTTGGTAACAATGTTATCTAAATTCCTGTGGATGAAGAGGCTTCATAATTTCTCCAGCTCTCGCTCCCGTTACCAAAAGACCATAACCTCCCAGCCAAACTGAGTACAACCTAGGTACTCAGTCCAAAATGCTTCTCAATTGTTGCAATCTCTTCCCCCGTGCCCAAAAACTCCAGAACAAACAAGGCTCAGTCCTTACTATCAATAACTTTGTGTTACACGTGCCAAACAGAGATAATATAACGAAGTTATGACCCCGGGAAGTTAGTTGCCCAACTAACCCCGATAGAGCCCACAAACTCTTGGTGTTACATCTCCTAGGTTTAGGGTTTTGGTTGTTTAGGGTTTTCTCATGTTTTCCAATAATAAATAGGCCCTTAAGCCTCATTGTAACATAATTCAGATGCATGCAACCACCACATCTCTTCTCAGAGATAAGCTACCATCGCTCGAGCTATCTTATTTCCATTTTTTTTGTAAGCATAGTTCAATATTTTTCTATTAATGAAATGAAGTGTTTTTTTGCTGCATCTATGTGTTTCTGAATATATTTATAAGTTTTTGCGCTCTTGTTTAAGTTCGGATCAAGAAGCACCTCCAGAGAACGAAGAACACTCAATTGAGGGCTCCAACATTTTCTCCTCCTTGTCTTAGCCTGCAGACGTGCTACATCATCAAGGAGACGCCTACAGAAGTGGATATGGCCAACCCTCTCAACAATGGTCACACATAGCAGCTGCAAGTCAATGTGCCTCCTAATTATCGTGGAACTAGTTAAGCTCTTCTATATTTTCTCCAACAATATTTGTTTTGATGCCTTGCTCTCTTTCCAATGTTTATCTATCGATGGCTTGGTTCCACCACAAAACATTGGTACTAAATTTTTTAATTTTAGGCTTGAACATTGTTTTGTTGATGCACTACATAAGTTTTGAAATTCAAACCTTGGAAAAGTTCTTTGGTTTCCCCTTATTCCAAGGGCTGAGAACTTGATGGGTGATGGGCGGAAACCCCCCAAGATTTTCTATATGTACTTTATGTATATTTCCATGTTAATATAATGTGATCCTTTGCCAAAAAAAACAAAAATTGTTATGTCACTATGAGGTAGTGACACATAACATCAATGTTATGTAATTAGTTTCGGTCGTACATGAATTTTTTCTTTTTTTTTTTCCAATGTTAAACCTTAGATTTTCCGTTTCGAGAAGGATGGCATCTCAGCGTCATCAAGGTAGTGCTCTAGACCCCAAGGCGTGAGGTCGTCCTAATAAATGTTTTGAAACTTGAGCATGAAGGATTGGTGAAACTCAAAGCATGATGTGAACCCTTCGTCATCCCTTGTGGTGAGTGAACCCTTGTGGAAGAAATCCTTCTTTCCATACCTACTGCTGTCGCAGAACCTGGAGTGGGGATTGTTGTTGAAGGCGATGCGTGAGGTCTCCATAGAGGAGAATGGGTTTCTCAGATCATTGTTCAACTGCTCAAGCAACCCTTCCTAAGGCTACCTTGAACGAATCTCCATTTCACATTCTCGTTATTGCTCTTTTCCATTCCCAACAGTTTCTTTTGAAGAAGGGTGACAAGCAGGTCCGCAGAGCGTGTGAAGCCCGACCTAGCCATGCCCCAAGTTGTTGAGAAGTTGATGGATAAGTGCGCATTGTTCGAGACTTTTGAGGATGACTGACTCGACCAAGTTTTGGCCAATGAGGACAAAAAAAATATAGTCTAGATTGTGAGTGTGTTGTTGCTGCAACTAAAGTATGGGGAATTTGATGATGGCGTTCGACTAAGGAAACAAGGTTTGATTTTTCCCCTTGGTTTCTAGAAGAAATATCTAGGGAAAAAAATTCAATTTGTAATAGAGCTTGGGTTCCTGCTAGGGGGAACGTGAAGAGGGGACGAGTAAAGAGCTACATGGGTTCTCAAATAAAACGCCCTGCTGCTACGCCTTGTGGAGAATCGTAAGTTATTTAAGCCCCCTCTCTCTTTGGTATTAATTGTTTTTTGTTAAGTTTTGACAATTATAATTTTAGTTTTCCTATGCTTTTTTTCTTTTTAAGCGTCCTTTGTCCTTGAGCCCCTCTCTATAGCACCTCTTTTTCCTAGATTTAAAACAAAGAAAGGAAAAATTGTTTTAATGGGGTATTTAGTCAAAGGTGTTGGGTTTTCAAGATCTCATTTATGTGGTTGAGTAGATTAGCTATTCATTATTGTATTTCTTCTTCTTCATGGAGTTATCTCTCGATTAATTGTGTTTAATGTTTGTTTGATTTGCTTAAGAGCAAAGCAGAGAGCATCATTATCCTATAAATCAAGAAGAATAGAGCAGAGATGATCATTCATGAATTTTGTGTCATTCAATCTTTAAAGAGAACTAGCCAAACATAATCTCCATGTCTCTTTTGGATCAAGTGACCAAGTGAGAGAGATGTAGTTTTTATTTTGATTTGAAGTCTTTAATCTCTAATTTATGTGGTGTGGCTTTAGCCTTATTAATTCATTAATTATTTCTAGATTTTCTCAATTAATGTTGCTTTATCTTTTCCTTGCATCCTGTTGAGATAAAGAGTGCAAAGGGTTGAGTGAAAGGCGGAATGGATACTACTCTGCAGCCAAAGGCTTAAGGTACCTTACAACTTCTCAATACTTCCCTATTTGTACTTCTTCGTAGAGTTATCTCTCGATTAATGGTGTTTAATTTGCTTAAGAGATTTACAATCTCCAAAAAAAGCTAAACTATCTTATATTTTCACATTTCTAAATTAATGATATTCATTTTAGTATTGGGGGTTTTCGCATTGCATTATATTAGATATCATTTTTTGGGATTCAACTGCGTTAAGTAAGTCATTCATGTATGGCCATTTCCATGAGAGGTAGTCGTAATTGACTAATTTCTCATGATTTTTGAATAGTCCACTTAGCACTCATTACATCGGGTGATGCTCACACGAGTGAAGAAGTGGAATTGGAAGTAGTGAAATAAATCACATAGTGTCAATCATCATTTCTGGGGATTGCACTCGGTAACCAGGACTTCCTGGGAGGTCACCCATCCGAGATCACCTCTGGCTCAAGTGCGCTTAACTGTGGATTTTTCCTCACAATCAAGCCCACTTAGCTTGCTACCCATTTGCAAAACCTTAGAAAGTTGTGTGCCTCATGAACCATTCAAGTAGAGTTCCCTTCACTCTTTTGAATTAAGTATTGGAGGTTTTTGCATTGCATTATATTAGATATCATTTTTTGGGATTCAACTGCGTTAAGTAAGTCATTCATGTATGACCATTTCCATGAGAGGTAATCGTAACTGACTAATTTCTCATGATTTTTGAATAGTTCACTTATGTTGGGTCCCTATAATACTAGTGATTACCCCATTACTATGGTAGTTGTACCCCTTATTTATATTGTTGTGCCCCTATATTGTTATTACTGTGCCCCATAGAATCCCTCTATTGTTATTTTTATGGCTTTATATTATTATTGTTAGGTCGGCTGGGTTATATTGTGACTCCTTAGACTCCTATATATAGAAAGGAGGTTTTGTCATTTGAATCATCCAAGAATTGTTCATTTATGTAATGTAAAGGAGGTTTCCCCCTCGAAGAGACTAAATTCTAAGGCGTTGATCTATCTTTTCTATCTTTTCTTGAGCTGGTTTCATACATTTGGGTATCAGAGCTTTGGATTCTATGGTTTCGCTGCTCCAAACAGGTCATCGTGGCATTTTCGCTATAACTTTTTTTCTGCGACGTTTCAGAAGTCGCAAAAAAAACCCATTTGAGAAGAAATCGCGCTGAACCTTGGGTCCGAATTTCAGAGCTTTTTGGCGATATTTGCGGAGATATGATCTGAGGAAGTTGGTCTTTTTAGAGACTCCTGAATTACATTCAAAACAGGTGACCTGGGGAAAATCGTCATAACTTTCTCTCTGAGCATCGGATTGAAATTTCGTAAGAAGGTACAAAAAGAGGACAGACTGTAGTTTCTTGTGTGCATTTTTTAGATCCAAAGGTTGAAACAATGACTCGTGGCACGTCGTACAAGTTTGCTCTACTGAACTAGTCTATAATCAAGTCACTGTGGGAGATTTCGCATAACTCTTCCTGGGAGAATCCAATTTGGGTCAGACTTGTGGCATTGGAAAGAGGACACAGAGGGCTACTACAAGTCACAAATTCAGAACTAGATGATCAAAAAGTACAGAGATACATCAGAGGCAATATTGAGCTCCTACAAAGTGAAAAAAGGTGTGTAGATTTTCTTAAATTTTTGCTTAAGCTTGGTTTGAAAATTTATTTGAAGGAATTCAAAGGGCA
>APFE031232174.1:0-24864 GCA_000404065.3 Pinus taeda | reverse complement strand
AAAAGAATTGAATTGCTTCCTATATCCAGCACCAGAGTGTCAAGTGATGATTGCAAATGGAGGAACAATAAATTGCTCTGGAAAATGCCATAATATCAAGCTATCCATGGGAGAATATGTATGGACTAGCCCAATGCTTTCCATTCCAATGGGAGGTGCTGATGTTGTACTAGGAGTCCAATGGCTACAATCCTTGGGTACAATAGCTTTTAATTTTCAAGAACTTTTCATCAAATTTTCTACGGAAGAAAAGGAAGTTGAATTAAGGGGTATTGCAGGGAAACTAGGAAAGATAATCAGCTCTAATGGTATGACAAAACTTCTAAAAAAGGAGCAAAGAGGTGTAATTGCACAATTATGTTCGCTAGATGTTTCCACATCGGAATCATCTATTTATCCAGATCTCCAAAAAGTCCTGGACAATCATTCCAAGGTATTTGAGACTCCCAAAGGTCTCCCACCTATGCGTGATCATGCTCATACTATTCATCTGATTCCAGGAAGTATTCCTCCAAACATCAGGCCGTACAGATATCCCTATGTCCAAAAGAGTGAAATTGAACATATGGTTGCAGAAATGCTAGAGGCTGGTATAATTCAAACCAAGTGAAAGTTATTTCTCTGCTCTGGTAGTATTGGTGCACAAGAAGGATGGATCATGGCGCATGTGTCCGGATTATAGGGAGCTCAACAAGCTCACTATTAAAGATAAGTTCCCCACTCCTGTCATTGATGAGTTACTGGATGAATTGCATGGATCAATTTACTTCACCAAGTTGGATCTTCGTTCAGGGTATCATCAAATCAGAATGAAGATTGAAGACATTCCGAAAATAGGATTTAGAACTCATGAGGGTCATTATGAATTTTTGGTCATGCCTTTTGGCCTTACCAATGCACCTTCAACATTTCAAAGTTTGATGAATTCAATTTTCAAACCATTCCTTAGAAAATTTGTGTTAGTATTTTTTGATGATATACTAATCTACAGCAAGTCTTGGAAGGATCATGTTGAACATGTTGATAGGGTGCTACAACTATTGGAGGAGAAACAATTATATGCAAAAAGATCCAAATGTTTCTTTGGGGTCCAGGAGGTGGAATATTTGGGTCATATTGTATCTCATGAAGGAGTTAAGGTAGACCCTAGCAAAATTAAAGCCATTAAGGAATGGAAAATTCCCACATCCATAAGCATCTGCGAGGATTTCTTGGGTTGACAGGGTATTATCGCAAGTTTGTTAAGAATTATGGGAGAATAGCAGCACCTCTAACAACATTATTGAAGAAAGATGCATTTTCATGGACTCCGGAAGCAACAAAGGCCTTTGAACATCTTAAAGAGGCAATGTGCCAAGCACCGGTCTTAGCTACACCGGACTTCACAAAAACCTTTATTGTGGAATGTGATGCTTCAGGAAATGGAATTGGTGCTGTTCTAATGCAAGATGGAAGACCCATTGCTTTTGAAAGTCGTCCAATCAAGGGAAAGTTTTTAAGCAAAGCTATTTATGAGAAGGAAATGTTGGCAATACTCCATGCACTTAAGAAATGGCGACCCTATCTAATGGGAAGACACTTCAAGTAAAAATAGATCATGATAGCCTTAAATACTTTTTAGAACAAAGATTATCCTCTGAAGAGCAACAAAAGTGGGTCACAAAGATGTTGGGTTATG
The DNA here is from genome assembly GCA_000404065.3 of Pinus taeda. Taxonomy (NCBI): domain Eukaryota; kingdom Viridiplantae; phylum Streptophyta; class Pinopsida; order Pinales; family Pinaceae; genus Pinus; species Pinus taeda. The sequence continues at coordinate 23,186 of APFE031232174.1, read as the reverse complement.
ACTTTGAAATCATCTACAAACAAGGGAAGCAAAATGTGGTGGCAGATGCACTCTCAAGAAAGGATGAGGATGTGGAAGCATTTTTGTATGCCATTTCTATTATCCAACCAGATTGGATAAATGAAGCAAGGGAGGAATGGAAGAATGACGAAGAATTGTGGGCACTTATTCGAAAGCTACAACAAGATTCCAGTACGTCTGATACATTTAGCTGGAATTTCGATTCATTATGGTACAAAGATCGCTTATACCTCTGTAAGAATTCCCAGCTAAAACAAAAGATTCTTATGGAATTTCACACTCCTCCCTTAGGAGGGCACTCAGGATTTTTAAAAACTTACCACAGGGTTAAGAAAGAATTTTTTTGGGATGGCCTTAAATCAGATATTCAAAAGTTTGTGGCAGAATGTTGGGTTTGCCAACAAAATAAAGTTGAAACAATTAAGACACCAGGTCTATTACAACCTTTATCCATTCCAAGCCAACGTTGGGAGGAGGTTTCAATGGATTTTATCACAGGTTTACCCAAGTCTGAGGGAAAGAGTGTCATCATGGTGCTAGTTGATAGAATTACCAAGTATGCACACTTTTGTGCATTACCACATCCATTTAAAGCTAGTACAGTTTCTACTGCATTTATGGAAACAATTCAAAAGCTACATGGAAACCCAAAGATTATTGTAAGTGACAGAGATCCCATTTTCACTGGAAATTTTTGGACATAATTAATTTCTTGTCTTGGTACTCAGTTAGCTCATAGCTCATCTTATCATCCTCAAACTGATGGGCAAACTGAGATAGTAAAGAAATGTCTCGAAGGATATCTTCGTTGCTTTGTATCTGATAAACAAACACAATGGGTCAAATGGTTGCCTCTAGCTGAATGGTGATATAACACTTCCATCCATACAGCAACAAAAATGACCCCATTTATGGCACTTTATGGGTATCAGCCACCATCCATCACATCATATTTAAGAGAAAATTCTAAGGTTCAAGCAGTGGAACATCACATTGAACATCAACAACAAGTCCTCCAACTCTAAAAGGATAACCTCGTGTTGGCACAGAATAGAATGAAACAACAGGCAGATCAACATCGCAGCGAAAGAAGTTTTGTTGTAGGTGATTGGATATTTCTACGGCTACAACCATATAAGCAAATGTCCCTCAAGCAAGCTAAGAAGGATAATAAATTATCACCAAAGTATTATGGTCCATACAAGGTGTTGCAGAAGATTGGTACTATGGCATACAAGTTGGAGCTTCCTGCAGCTTCTCGATTGCACCCAGTTTTCCATGTTTCATCTTTAAATAAGGTTATAGGTGACAAGCTCCTAGTTCAAACAATATTGCCAGAACTTGACGAGGAAGGAAAAATTATATTGGAACCGGAAGCAGTCACAGAAATAAGATCTCGACAGCTACGAAATCGATCAATTTCGGAGTATCTTATCAAGTGGAAGAACTTATCCGCGGAAGATTCCACATGGGAGGATGAGAATTTTATACAGAAGTATCTAGAACTACTCAAGCATTGAGGACAACACTTTTTTTGAAGGAGAGGGGCATGTTGGGTCCCTATAATACTAGTGATAACCCCATTACTATGGTAGTTGTACCCCTTATTAATATTGTTGTGCCCCTATTGCCCCCATATTTTTATTACTATGCCCCATAGAATCCCTCTATTGTTATTTTTGTGGCTTTATATTATTATTGTTAGGTCGGCTGGGTTATATTGTGACTCCTTAGACTCCTTATATAGAAAGGAGGTTATGTTATTTGAATCATCCAAGAATTGTTCATTTATGTAATGTAAAGGAGGTTTCCCCCTCGAAGAGGCTGAATTCTAAGGCGTTGATCTATCTTTTCTATCTTTTCTTGAGCTGGTTTCATAACAACTTAGCACTCATTGCATTGGGTGATGCTCATAGGGGTGAAGAAGTGGGATTGAAACTAGTGAAATAAATCGACATAGTGCCAGTCATCACTTCTGGGGTAGCAAGCTAAGTGTGCTTGATTATGGGGAAGACTCCACAGTTAAGCGCGCTTGAGCCAGAGGCAATATGGGATGGATGACCTCCTGGGAAGTACTAGTTACTGAGTGCAAGCCCCGGAAGTGATGGTTGACACTATGTGATTTATTTCACTAGTTTCAATCCCACTTCTTCACCCCTGTAAGCATCACCCAATGCAATGAGTGCTAAGTGAACTATAAAAATCATGAGAAATTAGTCAGTTACGACTACCTCTCATGGAAATGGTCATACATGAATGACTTACTTAATGTAGTTGAATCCCAAAAAAATGATATCTAATATAATGCAATGCGAAAACCTCCAATACTTAATTCAAAAGAGTGAAGGGAACTCTACTTGAATGGTTCACGAGGCACAATACTTGCTAAGGTTTTGCAAATGGGGTAGCAAGCTAAATGGGCTTGATTGTGGGGAAAGCTCCCCAGTTAAGCGTGCTTGAGCCAAAGGCGATTTGGGATGGGTGACCTCCTGGGAAGTCCTAGTTATTGGGTGCAAGCCCCAGAAGTGATGATTAACGCTATGTGATTTATTTCACTAGTTAAATCCCACTTCTTCACCCCTGTGACCATATCACGAGGCAATGAGTGCTAAGTGGACTATTCAAAAATCATGAGAAATTGGTCAGTTACGACTACCTCTCATGGAAATGGTCATACATGAAAGACTTACTCAACGTAGTTGAATCCCAAAAAATGATTTCTAATATAATGCAATGCGAAAACCCCCAATACTTAATTCAAACCGATGCAATGAGTGCTAACTGGACTATTCAAAAATCATGAGAAATTAATCAGTTACGACTACCTCTCATGGAAATGGTCATACATGAAAGACTTACTTAACGCAGTTGAATCCCAAAAAATGATATCTAATATAATGCAACGCGAAAACCCCAAATACTTAATTCAAAAGAGTGAAGGGAACTCTACTTGAATGGTTCATGAGGCACAATACTTGCTAAGGTTTTGCAAATGGGGTAGCAAGCTAAGTGGGCTTGATTGTGGGGAAAACTCCATAGTTAAGCACACTTGAGCTAGAGGCGATCTTGGATGGGTGACCTCCCGGGAAGTCCTAGTTACTGGGTGCAAGCCACAGAAGTGATGATTGACGCTATGTGATTTATTTCACTAGTTTCAATCCCACTTCTTCACCCCTGTGAGCATCACCGATTCAGTGAGTGCTAAGTGGACTATTCAAAAATCATGAGAAATTAGTGAGTTATGACTACCTCTCATGGAAATGGTCATACATGAATGACTTACTTAACGCAGTTGAATCCCAAAAAATGATATCTAATATAATGCAATGCGAAAACCCCCAATACTTAATTCAAAGAGTGAAGGGAACTCTACTTGAATGGTTCATGAGGCACAATACTTGCTAAGGTTTTGCAAATGGGGTAGCAAGCTAAGTGGGCTTGATTATGGGTAAAACTCCACATTTAAGCGCACTTGAGCCAGAGGCGATCTGGGATGGATGACCTCTTGGGAAGTCCTGATTACCAGGTGCAAGCCCCAGAAGTGATGAATGATGCTATGTGATTTATTTCACTCGTTTCAATCCCACTTCTTCACCCCTGTGAGCATCACCCGATGCAATGAGTGCTAAGTGGACTATTCAAAAATCATGAGAAATTAGTCAGTTACGACCACCTCTCATGGAAATGGTCATACATGAATGACTTACTTAACGTAGTTGAATCCCAGAAATTGATATCTAATATAATGCAATGCGAAAACCCCCAATACTTAATTCAAAAGAGTGAATGGAACTCTACTTGAATGGTTCATGAGGCACAATACTTGCTAAGGTTTTGCAAATGGGGTAGCAAGCTAAGTGGGCTTGATTGTGGGGAAAACTCTATAGTTAAGCGTGCTTGAGCTAGAGGTGATTTGGGATGGGTGACCTCTCGGGAAGTCCTAGTTTACCGGGTGTAAGCCCCATAAGTGATGATTGACGCTATGTGATTTATTTCACTAGTTTCAATCCCACTTTTTCTAAGTGGACTATTCAAAAATCATGAGAAATTAGTCAGTTATGACTGCCTCTCATCTCTCATGGAAATGGTCATACATGAATGACTTACTTAACGCAGTTGAATCCCAAAAAATATTTAATTTGTTTAAAAGATTTTCGAAATTTAGATGAGAAGCATAATTTATTCTAAATTTTTACCTAGGTGAATAACTAGTTATGACAATTTGCTTCACCATATTTAAAAATTGAACGAAAATTTATACAAAATCTTTCTAATTTTTTAACTAAATAGATTAAAAAATAACCATGAAGATTAAGTCTAACTATGAAAATTAAGTTTACAAATAATGGATTAAAAAAAATTAAAAAAATCTTACTTTTTTTTCCACGGAAAAAGCATAATTTCATTACCATAGAAAAATTAAATTACATGTTGTAAATTGCAAATAGGCAAGCATCACCCAGCCAAAGGCCGGTAGTAAGAAAAATCATTCAATAAAGGGAAACTAATATACAATGGGCGGAAAACTAAGTTTTCCTCCCTTTTTTCCTCTCATCCTTGCGCTAGCCTCCTTGCTGCTGAGTGGTGACAAGAGCGAGCTGGGGCTCATTAGGTCGAAGAATGCCTTTATCCGAATTTGAATTGTCTGATGAGTGCGTTCTCTTGTACCCGCTTGGTTCCATTGATTCTGATATTTTCTCCCCCCTGGGGATCTGATGCCTGGTTGTCCTGAGTTCCCCTGGGAACTTGAGTTAAGCCCACTTGTTTTTTTGGTGCTTGAGCTGCCCGGTTGTTCCCAAGAAGTGGGAATTCCCCCACAACTTCGTCTTCCTCCATTTCCTGTTGGGAAGAAAAGCAATTCCATGTGGACTCCTTCTCAGCTTCTTTTTCCTCCATATCTTGTGGGGAAGGATGAAAATTCCACCCTTTTTGCAACTTCCCATTTTTCTTCCTTCTGTTGTTGTCTTTTTTGGCTTTCGGGCATAGATTTTGAAGGTACCCTGTTTGTCTACAGATTCTACATCTGAAGGCTGTGTTTTCATAGTCCAGTGACTGAGTCCAATTCATTTGTTTATGGGTTAGATGAATGCGATCCGACAAGCCTTTGCTGAAATCCACGTCCACACAAATCCTAACATGTGTATAGATCTGTTCCTCCAATCTTTGGGTATCCATTTTTAGGTAATTCCCAATACTGTTCCCAATGCCTGAAAGATTTTGCTCATCCCATAAATGAAGAGGGAGGTTGTGTAGACGAATCCACACCGACATTCTTGAGATGACCATGGTGTTTGCATCGAAAGTTGGGAACCAAGGAGTAATAGAGAGACTGGTCGTTCCCTAGAACCATGGCCCCGCCTACAGTATACAGTCTCTGGCAGCAGGAGAAGGGAATTTAACCATGAAAAAACCTTTAGAACATAGATGTATTTCACAGTCAAGGGACCAGTTGGTCAAAATCCAGTGGAATAGATCCTCAGGTTTTCGCCAAAAACAATTAAATTGACAAATTACAACTTGTGATTCGAAGGAGGCACATTGCATACTTGCTTTTGTGTCCTTTATGGTAAGCTCTGGGATTGAGTTCATAAGCCCCACTATATACATATTGGAGGCAAAACTATCCTATTGTTTTTTTGTTTTTGTTGTTGTTCTTTTCCCTTGAAGAATGTTCTTGAACGGGAGGCCTCTGTTCGTTTGGTTCATCACGGCTTCAGGTCTTTTTAATGAATTAGTCCCTATTCCTTTACCTGCATTGGAGGTTGTTTTGACAGGCCTTGCCCCCCCTCCTAACCTCAGATTAAGGACTATAGTGGATGATGTTTGTATGTTGTAATCCTGCAGGCAACAACTATCATGTAATACTCTGCCTCAATAAATTAAGTTTTGCATATTTGCAGGATTACTCGCTTTCTGCATAATGGAGTGCTTCAGAAGTAAAACACTTTCTGCCTGACTAGCCTAGATCAAGAGAGAAGACCCTTCTGGAAGTTTATGAAAATTTGGATGCGAGAAGGTTTTACTCGAAAACAAGCATTGTTCTCCCACAAAAAAACCCCAGGCCGCACAACTAAATGTCGAGAGGGAGGTAACAAAGAACCGAGGAGCAGTTCTGGACAGAGACGAGGCACCACCATCACTGATAGCTTGGAGGCCAGAGCCTGTTGGGGGAGGTGACTCGAAGCATCAACAAAACAAGGCCGCTACGACTTACGGCTAGCACGCACTGTGGAGTCAAAGGGGATACCAAGAGGCATTTGTCGTGTCCCCTGCATCCTATCTTGATTAGCAGAGATCCAATGAGATCTTCGGCCGCCCCCAACCGTTAAACAATCCTGAACGACGACTAGAAAGCCCAGCAGGTTTGAGAGGGATGCCTGCATCATCCGTTAGGTCTCCAGATCCTTCAGGTTCGATGAGCAGCAAAACACCCTCCACAATAGTCGAAACGGCCTTAAAGCCTGACCCCCATGACCGCCCATCAAGCCTTCCCAAGTGTAGAGCACGATGACCACAACTATACCCTCGTTTTTGCAGACAAATTGTGCCTGAGCTCTGGCTTTGAACTCCTTGTGCTGGAGTAGCTTATTCCAGTACTGTCTAATGCCAAGGTTGAAGAGGGTTCAACCCTGCCTCTTGAGCACATAGACGACATCCATGGTGTTGACAATCTTGCGCCTTGTATACTCAGTGTAAGTAACAACATCTCTAACGACATTTTCTGAAAAGATCTTTAAGACTTCCCTCGTCTTTTCGTAGATGAGCTCGCTGATACGCTTAAAACCTCCTCTCTTGGTGAGACATCTGATAGCCGGCTTGGTGTTGCTCAGGATATTGTCCCTTGGCACCTTCCCGTGCCTCTTGGCGCCTCCCTTTCCCAAACCCTTACTGCTCGCAGACATTTTCTCCAGCAACTATCTTTGTCAAAAAAAAATCTTACTAATTAATGATGAACTTTCATTATTAAATATTCTATAATTAATACATAAAAATATAAATTAAAAAAAATCACTTCAAATTTTTTTATCTAATATAATATAATATAATAATAAATATATTTGGAAATTTTTATTTGTAATTAAAATTAAAAAAAAAACATGTAAAAAATTATTAACTTTAGATACAAATTTTAAAATTTTAAATATAATTCCATTTAATTCGAACAATATCATAAATTCTATCCATATTTATAGGAGCATTTGGCATCTTTTATAAAATAGAGCATAAGTTTTTCATAAGTGTAATTTTCAAAAGGATACTTTATCAAATCTCTTTTATAAAGGGAAGTATAAGATTTTTTTTTATGATGGATATTCATTACAACATATTATTTCATTGATAAAAATTAAAGATTCACGGTTTTTTTGTGTTTTGTTTTTAACTTATAAATCTTTATAACCAAGTTTCTAAACGTAATAATGTTTTTATAATAATTTTATTAATTTGATATTTTTTTGCAATGAATGTAACTCGTTGATGTAAGCGATGTAAAATTTTCAAAATAGAAATAGAATAAAAAATAATATAAAATTAACAATTATATTTTTAATTACAATAATAATTAAATTAATTTAGGTCTATTTTAATTTACAATTAATATCTAAACTAGTTTAATTTATCTTAATTGTAAATTTATCTATTTAAAAAAAGATATAATGATTTTAAATTTAGTTTTTAATTAATATTTAAAATAAATAAATAAATAATTTACTTTAATATCTCTGTTGGTATGGTTACAGGGCTGTTGGAAAGTTTTGGGGTGCTTTTGAAGGCTCACTACGAGACCAACCACCCTGGTGCTGACGGTCTCATCTTCTTCCTTGTGGAATGCGATAATGAGTATGTTGTCTCAGTGTGTTTCCCTTCCCTTTCTCCTACGCTTAATCTCTTTCTGATAATTCGTCGGAGGAGAATCTTTGAGGCGATGTTGAGGGGTAGAAAGACAATATCCAGTGAAATTTGGAAGGAAAGAGTTATCTTTTTTGATGGGCGGTCTCAATATGGTTGAATTGTCTTTGTTTGTTATGGAATTTTACTTTCCCGGATGGGCATGCAATTGGGTTTGGAGCATTTGAATTTAGTTTGCATTCTCTACATGGTTGATTTAATCTTTTTATCTTGTTTTCTTGCTACACTTGCGGGTCTTTAAGAGAAGGGGTCTTCTGCGAGAGTATTTGTCCGAATGGATTTTGTGTTTTGTCTTATGGAGGCTTGGGGAGCTCTTGGTTGATGTGTGCAACCTATTTGGGTATAGCCATATTAGATTCATGAGAAAAAGTTTGTTTTATTGGTTTGCTGCATACAGTTATGTGGAATTCTTCTGTGATATACCTACAAGCGTCAATTCTCAGTGCACGCACCATGTCCTTAAGCTAGTTATACGCCTTGAGCTAGTGGTTTTGGTTTACCATTGCAGGGTACCCTATCACTATCGTGGCCAGGAAAATTACCATATGGTGTGCCCTTCCTATGGCATAGGAACCTCGACAGAAGGAAGCAGGGGTTAGAACCATCATTCTAGGCTTCGACAGGGAGGCAGTTAGCCCCAACCGCATCTAGCTTGGGGTAGGGGTAGTAAATTGACCTCTGGTGTCATTTGGGAATTGACTTAGGCATATCAGATTGGTACATAACCTCAGATTCACTAGCCCATTTTTGGATGTGAAGCATAACTGAATCAACAAGCAATTCATGAAGACTTAGATGTGGAGGAATGGAGAGACTTGGTACCATACCCTAGGCATTCCATAGGTCGGTCCTCTCAGTATAAACATATTTTCTATCTCTACTAGTTGATGAAGAATATAGTGGCAAGATCCCTGACGAATACTAAAACTGGCCCGTCTAAGACTGATCCCAGACTTTAGGACATCCATAAGGAATTTCAGCTCATACAGTTCCAGATTTAGCAATAGAATGCTAGCCTCAACCGCATTGAAAATCACATTCCATGTCTTCCTTAGATGGAATTACCTAGTTCGAGCGTGAAAGATCTAGCACCTGTGGACTCTTTTGATGACTAATAGTATGATATGCATAGCGTGGCTTTTAAATTATGTTTTGTATAGATGAAGGCTTTGTAGACTTTGATATTATGTCGTCGATATATAGATGCTAGGAGAATTAAGGATAATCAGACATATATAGCTATGTTAGACAATCTTAAACTTTTTTGCTTTTGGATGGCTTATAATGCGATAAGGTGGCCAATAGATATGGTTTCCCATTGGGCAGGTTGAGGCCACCTCACCATTTGAATATGGATGTAACCTGCTCTTCTTTTATGAGAATGAGTGAAAAGGTCCTAGCAAGCTTACAAAAAAAAGAAACAAACTTTTAGAAAATAGTATTTATATATTAGTTCGTGTGCCTTTCATAAACATTGCAATTACATTATGCGATTGCAATGTAAATATATTTGGTATGGGTATATAGTTGTCGTACATGGTTAATACCATTCAAACTATGAATCTGAAATTAATTCAATTTTAAAGTTTATATATATATATATCTTCAATTAATTTTTTGAAACAAATTGAAATGAAGGTTTTAAATATTTATAATAAAAAAAATGAAACGAAATTTAAGTCATTTTTTAAAAATAGTTATAACTTAAAAAAATAAACTTTAAATTAACATTAATATATTTAAATTTCAAAACAATTTATTTTCATTGAAATTTTGAAAGAGTTAAGGTTGATTTTTGAAAAATAAAATAAAATTTTGCAATTTAAAATATCAATATTTTCACAAGTTTAAATGAAAAATGAATTTAACTCTATTTGCATTTATATATTTTTAAAATTTTAATAATAAGAAAATTGTTATATAATTTTTAAAAATAATATAATATATATATATATATATTGGTTTTTCCCTCTTTTCAACCATTTATCATAGTAGTCACTCTTATATCACAACTTTGCTTATCTTTATTTAATTAATTAAATTACTTACTTGTTATTTTTCTTCTAACATATTATATTAATTATTTTATCTTTTTAATAAACTTGTTATAACAAGAGCCATGTGATAGCACATGCCAAAAAGCAAAAAAGCAATGACATTGCCACCACATGGCTTCTTGTTTTGTTCGATGATTGGTTTTTTAACATAATATATATATATTTATATTAAGTAATTCCCTTTACTTAAAAATGGTGTTGAAGGTGCTAGGTGTAAGATGGGCAATTTTTTGCCCCAGAGGAAAATTGGAAATTACATATCCTTGGGGTCTTGGAGTTGTCTCTGACAACCAAGCATAAGCCTATGGTCTATACCAAGGTCTTCTTCACACTTCTTCATTAAATCTACGTCTCACATTCTAATTTACCAGATTCTAAAGTTTGGCTCCAACCAAGTTGATGCAAGACTCTCCATTCTTCTCCAAAGGATTCGAATTTTAATGTCCAATTTTGAAGAATATCTAGTTTTTCATGTCCTTAGACATAATAATGGTAAAATTAATAAATAAGCGAATTGTGGAGATAAATTGAAATGAGGGGAACTTATGATCAACCAACAATCTTACTCCTCCCCCTTTCCTTACTCATAAGTGTTAACAATTCTGATCACATTTGGACACCACCTCATGTAGCTAAAGACCTCAACATTTAAGCAAGTTTTATGGAATGCAAGTTTTGTTTATATTTGGGTTCCTTCTAGAAGCTTTAGTCATAGAAATATTATAGTCAATTATTTTGGTTTATAGATAAGATTTTGTTGATTGGCTAGCTTAGTATGAGCCTATAGAGACCATTGAGCTTGGGAAGCCAAATTTTGTAATTATGACATAATGTGGTTGTGTGTCTCTTGCAAACTTTCAATACAAATTTCTTGGTTGTGATTGAAAAAAAAATGAGAGAATGGTATTGAAGGTAAATCAAACTCCATAAAAGCTTCAGGTTTTGTTGACACGAGATTCAAGGTCATTATAACAATATACTCATGAAGAGCTCAACATGTCACTTATGGGAGTTGAACCTATGTAGGGAGAATAACACTTGTGTTTGTTTTGTAGCTCGAATAGGCGTTTTAGTCTCTATTTGGTGTTTATGAGGCTAAGGAACACATGACAATAATTATCTCCAAGGCCCGAAAAATATTTCCAAGGAAAAATGCCTTAATTAGCCAATTATTAATTATTTTCCTAAGTCTAACTTAGGAAAACTAGCTAATTAAATCAGATTAACTCAGGTAAAATGATTTTGCTCTAGAGACTTCTGAAAAAAGTCACTTATGAGGTCAAGATGATCTTAGCCATTTATTGGGATTAGATCATGGTCGTTGGTTGTTCAACGAGATATTGTAAGAGAAAGTCGATGGGCATTGGAGATCACTCAAAGATAGTGATTTGCAGTACTGCAAAGGCGTAGAGGAAGACACCAACAACGAGATTTCAACAAAGAAATTGGGAAGATAATTTTTTAGAGTAATTCTCCACAAATATTCCAGCATTCCACTGAGAGGAAGGAAGCTCGATTTTTTTTTGTAGTGAGGTCGTATTAGCTAGTGCACATAGATGGTCAACAGTTCGATTTCCAGTTGTTGGAGACATGTGTTAGAGAAGGTGCGAGTTGCTCGGTAGATTTGTAGGAGGCAGAGTTTATCACTAAAACGAACTTTTGGAGGTAATGTGAATTCCAGAGAGGGTCGTACGCATTTCCAGATTTTCCAATGCAAGTTGCAGGCAAGAAGTAATGTGATTTTACAAAAGAGAAACTTGTGTTTCTAGATTAATTTTTCCAATGGAGTTATTATATGTTGAATCTTTTCCAGTGAGAGGTAGGCATATTGTATTTCTCAATTTTTTTCGAAGCTTAATAATAAAACCCTCATCTGCAAAATTGGTTTTCCCTTCAGGGTTTTTCTAGGGACAATTTATCCAAAAATACTGGTGTAAATTATTTATGTGAGTGCATTATTTCTCAATTCCTGTTATTATTTGTGAAGATTGCAATAGTGACTTAATCTTTATTTGTCATAACTAAATTATGAAGACAAATAATCTCTAGTAGATAAAATATTAAATTCCAGTTGTTGCAGTTAAGGAAATTTCACATGGTATTAGAACAAATCAACATATAAGGTTTGCAAGAGTAAATTAACGGAAGGCACATGAAGAGAAAGCATAGGGTTTATAACCTAGTTTATTTTTCTTCGGATTTTAGGTTTCACTATATTTCCATATTTCCAGAGATGGTCAAAACAAGTTTGAGAGATTAGGACAAATTGGATGGAGCCTCCAACTTTTGTGTTTGGAAATCCAAAATGTCATTTTTATTGGATGAGTATGGACTGAAGGATTACGTGGAAAATGTTATTTTTCTACCGACATATCAACAATAGCTAGAAACCTATAAAAAGGAGAATGCCAAATCTAAGAGGATTATCCTTGATGGATTCAAGGACCACATTGATAAGCATATCAAAAAAAAGAAGAAGGAAAAAATGAAGTGGATGTGGGACATGATAGTTCATCTGTACCATAATCCAAAAAAGAATAGAAAATTGATTCTCAGAGAGAAGTTGAGGACCATCAATATGAAGAAGGGTTAAGATGTGACTTTCTATCTCACCAGAGTTTGACTTTCGAGGGACGAGTTGGTTGCAGTAGGAGACAAACCAAGTGACGATGAGCTGGTATGAATAACTCTAAATGGGTTTCCCAAGGAGTGGAATGTATTTGTCCAAGTGATCAATGGACGAGATACACTACTAGGATGGGACCACCCATGCAGCGACTTCACTAAGGAGGAGCTGAGGCTCAACTTGGTTAATGGCAGTAGTAGTAGCAACAAAAAGACTTTGAAGGTGGATAGGGAACAATAAAACACAACCCTAGCAGGCAAAGGGAAGGCGAAGAAGGGTTCCATTAGGAGATATGGCTCAAAAGGAGATAAAAAGAATAAATACTTGATTAAAATCAAGTATTTTCGTTGTGGTTAGCGTGGAAACTATGTTGGCCAATGTACTAATCAGAAGAATGGAGAAAAAATATGAAACAGACAACAACTTTAACGGACATTGAGGATTTGTCCTCTAGGCTGGAAGATGAATTCACTCTCATAACTTGACTTTCTAGCTCCACATCCATAAGAGTCAGGTATATCGACAGTGGAGTGTCAGCACACATGATGAGGATTAAAGAATATTTCTCTAGTTATAAGGAAGAGAATATGGACTTTTAGATATAGACGGGAAATAAGACTAAATGTACTCCATTTGGGAGAGGTAGCATCAACATTTTTAGGGAGTCAGGCAAGAGTACTAGTATTACAGATGTGTTTCATGTGCCAGGATTAGGCATGAACCTGATTTCAAATTATGCATTAGAGGACAAAGGATGTGATGTTTATTTTGTGGGGCAAGAGGTGTACATCAAGCACTAGAGTTCGAAGAAGGTCAAATATATTGGGGTTCGAAGCAACAAGTTGTACAAGTTGCAGCTTGATTCTCCAAAGGCACTAATTAGCAACAACAATAGCAGTGGCAAATACTTGGGAGAGCTATGGCATAGGAGGATGGGACACTTGCATCACGGGGCACTGAAGTTTATCAAAGAGAACATGACAAGAGTTCCAGAATTGAGCATGGAACATGATGATGTATGCAGAGGGTGTGCACTTAGGAAGTTCACAAATGTAGTGATCCCAAGGAGTGACAATAGAGTTAGTGTTGTTCTTCATTTAATAAACTCAGATATTTGTGGCTCATTGTCTACCAAATCACTTCACTAATGACTTCTCCAAGAAAACCTAGATTTATTTTTTAAAGACAAAGGATGAGGTCTTTAGTCACTTCCATAAGTTTAAGGCTATTGTGGAGAACATGACATGTAAAAAGATCAAGGTGCTTTTGATAGATAATGGGGACGAGTATATTGATAAGGCCTTCATAGAGTTCTATGCGAAGGAGAGGAGAGAGTGGACAACTCCATACAACCCATGGTAGAATGGGGTTGAAAAGCATAAGAACATAAGTAATTGGAGCAACAAGGGCAATGTTATATGACCAGGATATGCCTAAGTTTCTATGGGAAGAGACATGTAGCACAATAGTGTACATATAGAATAGGGTTCTTCATAGAGCGTTGGGAAAGATGACAACAAAGGAGGCCTTTACAAGGAATAAGTCTGAGGTTGGGCACTTCAAGGTCTTTGGCAATATTTCTTACTTCCATGTGCGAGATGACAAACACACCAAATTGAATCAGAATGCAGAGAAGGGTTGTTTTGTTGGTTACAATGAAACATCCAAGGTATACAGGATCTACATTCCTAATAGTAGGAGGATCATCGTGCGATGAGACATGAAGTTTCAGGAGGAGAAAGCCTTTAGGAGATCTCATGAATTTCCAACAAATGATCAGAGTGGGCCAGTAGAAGCTCCAGTGGTTTAGAAACAACCACAGGGATAACAAAGCGTGAGTAATATTACCAGTATGAGCACTAGCTTAGGTGCATGAGGTCTAGTGAGTTCATAGTATATGGAGCAACAAGGGTAGGAGGAGGAGCATAAAGCTCTAACCACCACCAGCATAAGAAGAAACAAGGAGGTGCTTTAGAAATTGAAGGATGCATAGGAGTCTGTGGGAGTTCCTAGGGATTTCACTAGAGAGCACAGATAACCATAAAGGTACAAGGTGTTGGTGGCAAAATTCGTCGACAGAGAGCCTTCTAGTTATCACACTACAAGGAAAATAACTTCTAGCCAAGGGTATAATAAAGGTTTTTAGTGTTACAAAATTGGCAAAAATTGTCAAGAAAACATTCACTAAAATATCTGTTTGCGGTAGCGGATGTTTTAGCAGAGATTGTAATGGAACTTCATCACAATTGAAAAAAATATGGGCCAATGTTTTTTTAGTGGTGCATTTCATGGAAAAATAACATCGATGCACAAAATATATAAAAGCAGCGGGACTGCCTACAGAACTAAAAGAACCGATGCATTGAATGCAAAGATCAATGGTGCCTAAAATGTATACTACCTGGTGCGTATATATTTAAAAAACTCCTCAGGGCGTTCTTTTCAGGAACAACGTCGAGAAAGGCAAAACAATATTGCAGACCTGGTGCTTTTATTAAAACTCGCAATACCGATGCATATGATTTGTATAAAAGCACCAGTGTGCTAATGATATAAAAGAACTAATGTTTTTAAGTTTAATAATGCACCAGGGTTGGAAATAATATTTTGTAGCATCAAGACATTAGTTCTATGAAAGCACTAGTGCTTTAAGAATTACAGTGCATCAGGGTGTTAATTGCAAACAATACTGACGCTTGAAGAATTAAATTGCCCAATGCTGTTGTTGTTAGAAAAGGCATAGGTCATGCAAAAATAATGTCGTAACAGTGTGTTTATATAACATGATGCACTGGTGTATGTTTATGTTATTGGCGCACCGATTTTTTGTATGAGATTTTCTCTTTTTTGGAAACATCTACTTGTGACAGTGCAATTCTTGTGATTTTTAAAATTTGTTATTCATCGAAAAATCAACTTATATATTATAACCTTATTCCTATAAATTAAAATTTGATTAGCGCATTTGTATATGACGTTTGGATTAATTTGTTATATTATCAGATTTCACATCTCTTCGTTTTACTACTTAATATTCCATACAATTAATCAGTGGTGTAACGTTTTTGACGTAGGGTTGCCCTTGCTTTCACCCACAGTATGCATGTCTTATGTATATATTTGATCTGTCCCAGGAATTTTAACTCACTAAGGAGTCAAATCTTAAATTCTTAAGGTTTAAGGCCCCTTTCTTAAACTTTGCGGAATGATCTATAGACTAACAAAGTCTACCATTAATCCACCCTTTCCTTTATATCGAAACTCATTCTCCATCTATCAGGACTCAATCACCCCTCTAAACCTTCTTTAACCTTTTGTTAACCCAAATATATATATATTATATAATCCACACATTAAATTAAATCCCACTCATTCCTTTGGACTTACACAAGAAATCCTTCATATTGCGCTATATTCTATTATAATGTTTATATAATAGAAATCACCATAAACATGCATAAACCATACCTTTTCGCCTTTTTACAGCCCTTGCATGTTTTCCGATGTATGCCTTTATTGCAATCGGGTATCGGCTCTTCGTAGTCACACTACACATGAACCTTCTGCTTCCGATATGCAATTACACTGCCGATTTCAAATACTACAAACTGCGCCATATAATTCTATCGGGTCTGCTATCTCAATGCCTTTGTCGCGACCCTTCTCCACCATCGATCTTATCCTCGATCCCTCGATTATACTCCTTCCTGATCAACAGACGTGCCTGACGCTTTGCAACCGTTGATCAAGATCCGCTTGATCCGACACTCTCCAACGATTTCAGGTGAACAAGTTACACGAGGGTTAATGCCTTTTCGGATCCGATGGGCATTATAAACTCCCAACTTATAAAAGTTTGGGTCCGCCCCTTACGGTTAATGCTCGATCAACTTACGGTCCGATATTCGTTGGATGACGAGGTCTCTAGATCCTACAGTCCAGATTGATACCTGTCTTCTCTCTCCGCTAGTACTTAGATTGAATCTTCGTCATTGTTCTTCTTCTCGATCTGATGTCCACGCTTGATATCGCTTGATCGCAATCGGGGATTGCTTAAGGCCCTCATTCACTTCTCCTATTGCTTTCCTCTGATGCGATATATCAGAGTGATTGCACTTTGCAACACTTCAAGGCTAGTTCATTTCTCTTGCGATCTAATCCTATCCGTTGATCCTAAAGATCCAACAGATCTTGTGCGCCGATACTTTATTCTTTCTCCCTTCTCTTCACTTGGGTTTTTTCTGCTGTTCTTCAATGTTTCTTGTGTGTTTTGAGTTTCTTCCAGGTTTCTTTTCCTTCGCTATTCTGTTGCACACTCCTCCTAGCTTAACTCTGTGAGTTCTTTACTCACGAACGATTCAACCATTACTTGGTTTTGTGATCGTTTAATGCCCATTAAGATCCTCTGTCTCTTCTCTTCCTTTGTGTATTCGCCTTGACTCTGCCTGCACACATAATTATATTGAATTCCAATTCAATCATCACTCATCATTTAACACTCGAACACACATTCAAACTCAGAATTGAGTTGATTATATTAATAAATATAAACAATGATTATAGAACGAGATCTCTGTCTCGCTGGCCTGATGTTCTAATATCAGTGGCCTCTGTTTACACTCTGCCCGTAGGCTTAAAACCACACTCTAGCTATCTATCTAGCTTGTCTAATTTCTTACTTTCTAACCCATGCCTTTGCCTTTTAGGCTTACATTTATACAAAGGGATTCTAAAACCAATTATGGTTAAGATTGATAAATTCCTTAACAAAATTCCTAAATCTCTTCCTTATTCCTAAAACTCCTCTCTAATCCATAAATTCATGAACTGACTAATAATCCGAGTTTTATAATTAATTCTCAAATCCCTCTATCTCTCAACTATCCTAAATCTCTCATGTTCTCCTACATTCGAGAACATTTACAAATATGTCTCACTATATTCAATTAAACCCTATTCTCTTTAAAATCACTCAAAAGCCTAAATAATTACTTTAATTCACACTTAGGAGACCAACTCCCTTGAAAACAAAATACCCTTATGTCTACTAAAATACAATGGCGTTCTTAGGCTGAATGCTCTTGCGTCAGACCCCCAAAGTAGAAAATTTTCATGATCTCCTAATCATGTATGTTCATAAGTTGATAGAAAGCCTCTAGGGTCCCAAACTTTAGTTTGTAGTTTCCCAAATTCCTTACACCTATGTTGTTGTTGTATGTCTGATATATTTTGTTACATCTTCCTCGCCGTAACCCCCTCGTTAACTACGTGGGCTAGTCGTGGAAAGAATATAACACAACCCAAGATTATCTTCTGCAATACTTGCATTCATACACAACCTGTCAGTTGTAAAACCATGAGACATCATCATCTCATTTGATGATTCAATCACCAATTCCACCTATTATTCCAAGTCCTTTACATGACTTAGAAATATTTTGATGGTCTTCTCCTCAATCTCATCAAGTCCTTTACTTTATTGCTTGATATCCTTCTCTACTTCCTCTTTAAAAACATAATTTAGATTCTGCCTGTCTTCTTCCCTCTTTATGACAATATCAACAAATTTTCCTTCTTTACATGTTTCACCTGTAAACATACACAAATTATCAGATTTAAAATCATCAGACCTTTTGGTCTCACTTGAAGTTTTAGTCTTCAAGTCTTCATCTTCACCCATAACTTCACCCTTCTCTTGTTCACAAATGGACACTTCCATTTCCAACTCAGCTTCTCTGAGTTTTTCCATCAGCCACCTTACTTGCCTCTGCTGTAGCTTTCTCTGCAACTTATGCCACTTCACTGGCTTCTTCTTTAATACCCAACCTTGTCCTTGACATTCCTCTAGTAGCATTATCAATACATCGAGTTATTCTTTCATCTCAACAATTTCTCTGTCAATTTCCTCTTAACTCATCCTCTTGCCATTTGCCTCGGCATTTTCTTTCTTCATCTTTCTTTTGCTATGGTCTTCCTCAAAACATTTGTTATGATTATCAGTAGCCATCTTCTTCTCCATCTTCATGAGTTCCTCACTCATTCACTATGAGCTGCACTAAAGCCTCTACAACAGTAAGTCCTTCCTGCTGCAACTTACCTCACCAAGCTTTCCTTTGTACTTGGTATTTTGGCAAGCAATTGGTTCTCTATCTCTGGAACCTCCTTTGAGCACTCTTCTCTGCTCCTTCTAGGCTTCAACTCATCTGAACCTTCTCAAGAACACAACTGTCCTCTTGTATTTCAATCACCATGAAATACTTGGTTCTGACCACTTCTTCTTTCGCTTAGAAAATCTTACCAGCTTCCTTCATTACTTAGCAATTCTGCCCACATCCTATGTGGAATTACCTATGTGATCTGCAACAATACCGCTGCAGTAACACGTCTCCTCCTTGCTACATATGCCTTACTAAGATTGTCTCCTTTGAGCTCAGTCTTTTAGCATCTCTCTGGTTCTTTCCTTTGGAACCAATTGAGCACTCCTTGCTCTATGCTTGCTGCAATCTTCTCACCTCCTTATGTTGTCACTTGTGCAACCATATAAAAACCACATATTCTCCAGTATTCAAATCAAAAGAAAACATGTCATCTCACCTTCAAGATCTTTGCATGATCTTGTTCCACCATTCCACCTATACTTTGAGTGGATTGTCCTATGTTTCTTGCATCTGCTACACATCACCTATGTGTACATTCTATTTTTTAGATTAGAATTTGATCCCCTCTTGCTTGCATATACATCTTAAAACACATAACTCTGTTCTAAGTCCTTTTCTACAGAATTCCCTTATTCTGTTCTGCTATCAATTGTTCCAATAACAATTATGCTTTGATACCAAATGACGCAGGGTTATCCCTGCCTTCACCCGCAATATGCATGTCTTATGCATATATCTAATATGTCCCAGGAATTTTAACTCACTAAAGAGTCAAATCTTCAATTCTTAAGGTTTAAGGTCCCATTCTTAAACTCTGCAGAATGATCTATAGACTAACAAAGTCTACCATTAATCCGCCTTTTTCTTTATATCGAAACTCATTCTCCATCTAGCGGGACTTAATCACCCCTCTAAACCTTCGTTAACCTTTTGTTAACCCAAATATATATATCTATATATATATTATAATATATATATATATATATATATATATTATATATATATATATATATATATCCACACATTAAACTAAATCCCACTCATTCCTTTGGACTTACACAAGAAATCCTTCATATCGCACTATATTCTATTATAATGTTTATATAATAGAAATCACCATAAACATGCATAAACCATACCTTTTCGCCTTTTTACAGTCCTTGCACGTTTTCTGATGCATGCCTTTATTGCAATTGGGTATCGGCTCTCCGCAGTCACACTACACATGAACCTTCCGCTTCCGATACGCGATTACACTGTTGGATTTCAAATACTACAAACTACACCATATAATTCTATCGGGTCCGCCATCTCAATGCCTTTGTCGCGACCCTTCTCCACCGTCGATCTTATCCTCGATCTGACGGTTGTACTCCTTCTCTATTAACAGACTTGCCCGACTATTTACAACCGTTGATCAAGATCCGCTTGATCTCATGCTCTACAATGATTTCGGATGAACAATTACGCGAGGGTTAACGCCTTTTCGAATCTGATGGGCATTATAAACTCCCAAATTATAAAAGTTTGGGTCTGACCTTTACGGTTAACACTCGATCAACTTATGGCCCGATATACGTTGGATGATGAGGTTTTTAGATCCTACAGTCTAGATCGATACCCGTCTTCTCTCTCCGCCAGTACTTAGATTGAATCTCCACCATTGTTCTTCTTCCTGATCCGATGGTCCATGCCTGATATTGCTTGATTGTAATCAGGGATTGCTCAAGGACCTCATTAATTGCTCCTATTGCTTTCCTTCGATGCGATATATTGGAGCGATAACACGTCGCAACACTTCAAGGCTAGTTCATTTCTCTTGCGATCTAATCCTATCCGTTGATCCTAAAGATCGAACGGATCCTGTGTGTCGATACTTTATTCTTTTGCCCTTCTCTTCACTTGGGTTTTTTTTGCCGTTCTTTAATGTTTCTTGTGTGTTTTGAGTTTCTTCGGGGTTTCTCATCCTTTGCTATTCTGCTGCACACTCCTGGCTTAACTCTGTGAGTTCTTTACTCATGGACGATTCAACCATTACTTGGTTCTACGATCGTTCAATGCCCATTAAGATCCTCTGTCTCTTCTCTTCCTCTGTGTATTCGCCTCAACTCTACCTGCACACATAATTATACTGAATTCTACTTCAATCATCACTCATCATTTAACACGCGAACACACATTCGAACTCAGAATTGAGTTGATTATATTAAAAAATATAAACAATGATTACAGAATGAGATCTTTGTCTCTCTATCCTGATGTTCTAATATCAGTGGCCTCTGTTTACACTCTGCCTATAGGCTTAAAACCACACTCTAGCTATCTATCTAGCCTGTCTAATTTCTTACTTTCTAACCCCTGTCTTTGCCTTTTAGGCTTACATTTATACAAAAGGATTCTAAAACCAATTATGGTTTAGATCCATAAATTCCTTAACAAAATTCCGAAATTTCTTCCTTATTCCTAAAACTCCTCTCTAATCCATAAATTCATGAACTGACTCCTAATCCGAGTTTTACAATTAATTCTCAAATCCCTCTATCTCTCAACTATCCTAAATCTATCATGTTCTCCTACATTCAAGAGCATTTACAAATATGTCTCATTATATTCAATTAAATCATATTCTCTTTAAAATCACTCAAAGCCTAAATAATTACATTAATTCACACTTAGGAGACCAATTCCCTTGAAAAAACAATATCCCTATGTCTACTAAAATACAATGACATTATTGCACTGAATGCTCCTGCATTAGACTCCCAAAGTAAAAAAAAATTATGATCTCCTGATCATGTGTGTTCATAAGTTGATAGAAAGCCTCTAGGGTCCCAATCTTTAGTTTGTAGCTACCCAAAAGCCTTGCACCTTTGTTGCTATTGTATGTCTGCTGTATTCTGTTTCATCTTTCTCTCCTTGTCAATCAGGTTCAAGTTCTGACTGATCATCCTTCCTACTACTATCAATTTCCTCCACATGGATTGTTTGATCATCAACTGCCATAATTCTTCAATCTCTGTTTCCAGTTCATCCTTGGACTGGTCCATATTCCACCACTTATTGCTATTTCTTTCTCTCTGTTTCAAGTTGTTGCTGCTGTCCATTAACTCTTCAAACTGTTGTTGGTTACTTTCACTTTGTAGTTGTTGGTTTACTTTTTCTTCACTTATTCTGATTGCCTCCCTTTCATCCTTACCCTCTATCAAGATTATCTCTTTTTGCACTGAATCCTGACTTTCTAGTATTCTCTCCAGCAATTAAACATCTCTGTTCCACGGATTAAATTCTTCCATAGAATCTTCTTCTTCCATTTTTATTTGGCTGCTCATCTGTGCCAAATTTCCTCCAGCATCGGCAACTAAACATGCACTCATAAAGCAATTATTAAAATAAAAAAACATAAGGCTTTTGCGCCTTTTCCTCCTTTGGCAACAATTGAGTTTGCTGCTTTGTTTTCTCCTCCTCTATCAGCACATTAGTATGCTTATTTGAATTCTCAAAAGAATTCACGAGACTATCAACTAGTCTGTCCTCCACACCATCTATTCTAATGATGTCTCTCTATCCCTGTCCACTGTAGTAAACTTCTTCATTCTCATTCAATTCTGATTTTACAACCTGAACACTTACTTTTTGGTCTTCTAGCCTTTTCTCCAAAAGACTTAACTCCTGCCACAAATTTGCCATCTCACTTGGAATTTCTCCCAAAAGTTCTGTACAATCCTCACTATCTTCTTCTCTGTCACAAGCATAACTTATTGACACTATTTCTTCATTCTCGTTTAGAATAAAGTTCTGATTCTCCATCTCTTTGATAGTTTTAGATGTTTGTCCATCACTCTCCCTCTGGTCATTTAAGAAAATCAATTCCTCGTTATTCTCTTCAATAGCAAATTTCTTATCACAGGACATAACTGTCTCATCCCCACTGAAGATATTTCCTCCATTAAGCACATAATTTATGAACTCCTTTTGTTGTAATAACTCAACTTGATCTTCATTTGAAAGGCAGTCATCATCATACTTTACCTGGAAATTTTCAGCTTCATTCAAGACATTTCCATAAAATGGTTTATCTTCTGCAATACCTGCATTCATACACAACCTGTCAGTTATAAAACCATGAGAGCTCATCATCTCATTTGATGATTCAAGCACCAATTCCTCCTGTTGTTCCAAGTCCTTTAAAAGACTTAGAAATATTTCAATGGTCTTCTCCTCAGTCTCATCAAGTCCTTTACTTGATTGCTTGATATCCTTCTCTACTTCCTCTTTTAAAACATAATTTAGATTCTGCCTGTCTTCTTCCCTCTTTATGAAAAATCAACAAATTGTCCTTAACCTGTAAATATATACAAATTATCAGATTTAAAATCATCAAACCTTTTTGTCTCACTTGAAGTTTCAGTCTTCATG
>APFE031232163.1:18417-52422 GCA_000404065.3 Pinus taeda | reverse complement strand
CCCCCGCTACGCAATCAACGCAACGAAAGGGGGGCTCCGCCCCCCCTCTAACCCCCTGGTTCACTACGTAGGTTAGTCATGGAAAGAATATAGCACAACCCAACAAGAGTACTTCATAACTTTCATTCATGAATCCCTAGAAATCATTACACAACCAGGCACAGGTATGCATTAACTTTTCATTTGTTTGAATTAATACAAGGAATATGAATATTGAGTATATGAAGTGATTTCTAGTCTCCATTCATAATATTCATGATAAAATTTATGCACCCTAATCTGTACTCCATCAATTACTTTGAAAATATTCTTACTCCTTCATATGCTGAAAAATAAGCTTTTAAATACAACACATTTTCCTTTTCCCAATAAGTCATCATTATCCCTTCTCGAGTTCATGACCATGCCCAAATTTCTAGTCATCATTGAGCTTGGCACTTATCTTCATTATTATTTGTAATGGGTAAAACGAAGAATACTCCCTTATTCATCCCTACTCCCATTTGTGTACTCCCAATTCTATGAGGATCACAGTATTATGTTTCTCATCTAAACCCTTATGTGACTATGTTTTGAGCATTCAATCATTTTGCTATAAGTTAATTGTAGGCATGGGGGTAGGAAAGGCATGAGCCTACTTTTGAAAAGTTTAGTACCGTGAAGGAATATGAGTTATGCAGAGCTAAATTTGAAGAGAAATGGTATATACCATTTTTACAATGATTTTGAGGGTTTAAAAATAAAACTATTTTGGAATTCACAAAAAATTGATGAAACCAATGTAAAAGTTGGAGATATTGAATTTGAACAAATAGAGGAATTGGTGAGTAAAGCAACTTATTTACTTGTAAGTGGAGAAAAATATTCCTAGGGGACTCCTGTGGACTAGAAAAAATGTGAGAAGTTGTTGAAGCGAGAGCAAAGAAATGTCACTTTACTTGAGGCATTCCTAGAAGTTATATTGCAGAAGAATGGTATGCACTATTGACAACATTACAAAATTTCTTGACCTATGAAGGGCGATATGCATTTACCTTTCTCTATCATGTTAGACTACTTTTTTATTTCACAGGTGATCGTGCTACAAATTTTCCTTTCTTCCTGTGGAAGAGTCTACAAAAGGTTGTGAGAAATGTTCAATCATCCTCTAAAACCTCAAAAACCAATCTCTATCACTATGGTCTCATCAAAATAATAGTCATGCATGAGTTAGGGTGATGAAAGGATACATTGGCATAGTTTGTAGCAAGAAACTTTTCAGAGAGGTAGATCTAATGGAGGTGAAATGCAAAACCTTAATCCAAAGAAATTGATAAAATTAGCCCAAAGCCCTTGTTGAGTCACTAGTCAAAGTAGTAGTAGAAATAGGGTGTGCTAGTAAGGGCTTAGGGGGAGAGTTAGGGAAGTAAGTTGTAGAAGATTCTAACATTGCTCAAAAGAATAAAATTACAACAATGGAGTTGAAAAGGAAAAGAAGGTCTAAGAAGGAGGGCTAGAGCAGAATATCCAAACAAAGAAGGAACATACATCACAATAGTTAGAGGTAAATCTTAAGAAAAATCCATGAATATAAGATCTAAAATAGGGCACTCCTACACAGAAGAAGTAGTTTCTTAAACAACCAAAACATTGCACAAGGAAAGGGTAGAAGAAGAAATCAGTTCATAAAGAGAAGAGTGATGAAATGAAAGTTACTGAGAAATACATTATGCCATAGAGTGTTTCTAATCAACCTTCAGTTCCGAGTGCGCATCATGGTAGCATATTGACTCATAGTATGGCTCGACAACATTGTCCTCCACAAAAAAACTCAATCTCGAGTATCTTTTCCATATTTTCCAAATGAAGGTCCATATTCTAAGACTAGAATTCCCCCTCTATCACCTCCAAGGACAATAACACTTGAAAACTGATTTATAAGGGAAACAAGACCTATGGACAATTTTGTCAATTTGCAAGGTAATTTTCCTCCTAACATTTAAACTTCATATTAACCTACTATAGATAAATGACTAAATGAGACAATGATGATTTAGGCCTAGGAGAAAGCCATTTATGGAAAGAATGGTCTAGGAGAAAAAAATTTACCCCCCTCAAAATATATTTGGTCCATTTGTGGAAGAGTTACAGTATCGAGTGGAAAAGTTGCAAAGGAAAAATTTGAAGTTTAAATAAAATGCACATAAATATAAGACCCCGTACAAATGTGTATGAGGACAATGTAAGCTATTTCAGGTCCAATATTCGACCTTGAAGGAAGATAATTACATATTGACAAAGAAAAGAAGGAAGTCATTTCACTGGGGTGAAAGACAATTGAAGCATACCTGGATATATATTATTTAACATAGAATTCGAAGGCTACTAGAACAAACAAGAACAAATGATCGAGGCTTGGAGATTCTAGTCAATGCACTAGGAATATAAGGGGAAGACAATACCAATTTTGAAAGCTGAACAATTTTGTGATATCAACTTGCATGAGGACATGCAAACTCATTGGCATGAGGAAAATGTTGGAACCCACTTTCTTTCCTATTTTTAATACCTTATTCCACCATTTACCATAGTTAACCTCCTTTATTTTTGATCATGTAATACTTAAAATTATCCTTATGCATATCAATGGTATAAATTACGAGTGGAGGTAAAAATTCATGGATTAGATTCATTTTCATACTTATTTGGTTGATTTCAATAGATGTTTAAGTGAATTTACATCTTGTTTCTAACAACAAAATATGATTGCATATTTACTAGGGGTCCTTGACATGGAGATGTGAATTCCTTAGTCTTTCATAGGTTAACTTCATAGTTAAACACTTGGACTAGTAGTACGGTAGTAGGAAAATATTCAACACTATGTTCCACACTTAATTTGGTAGCAAGATCATTCACCATTGAGCTTGATAGTCTATCTTTGCACTCCTCTCAACATCGATCAACAATGGCTTAGTACCTTCCTTCATCTACTTTAGAAGCATGTCAAATTTTCCAAGAATATGTGAGGCTTTATATGGAAGACATCTTCTTTTATTTGAAAATGAGAACAAATTCCCTTGGGAATCAATTCAGATTGATTGGAACCATGTTTCGTGAAATATGGTCTTGTCCTTCTATGATACTATAAAATCATTTTCTACTATTTATGTATATTCAATTATAAATTTAATTATAGACAATGATCTATTTAAAAGAGAACCATCAATAGTGTCATAGGTTAGATAGGAAGGAGAGCAGTATGACTAGTGACAATATTCTTGCCATAACATCTCTAAGATTTGTTTTAATCTAGACATTCTAGGAACTACGATGTACAAGTTTTACTAAAGAATTTTTAATACAATATTTCATATGTTATTTTGTAATTATTGATGTGTTGTGACTAATTTAATTTATTTCTGTTAGTTTAGCTTTACTCAAGTTGTTGAGAAGGGCCCACCATCAATATTGTCGCAAGCCTTGTGGAGTTAATATTATAGAATTGAGGCTTCTATGATTCATCATAGTTGTAAGAAGAGCTTCGGCGTAAATCACATGAAAAAGACCTTTGTCGACGCGTTTCGAACCACACTAGTTGGTTTGAAACGCGTCGACAAAGGTCTTTTTCATGTGATTTACGCCGAAGATCTTCTTACAAGAGTTAATATTAGTTAGACTTAGTGTGTATAATCAAATTTAGTGATTATTTCTTGTTACTAAGGATTGAAGTGTTGCTTTCTAGTATTGCACATTACTAATTAGATGATTAAATATAGAAAGAGGATTGATTATATATGATTCGTTTTAGTTTAACATTTGAATACAAACAATGTGTTGTTGGTATTTAATTAAGAACCTTGGAATGAGTTAGATTTATTTGGTCACTTCTTGATTGAAACAAGTTGGATTTATTTGGTTACTATTAGATCTGTTTGAGTTACTGTTAGATTTACATTGAGAGAGGTTTGGAAATGAATTAGATCTCAAATTTTGATATTAATCACTTAGTATTACATTATTTTGTGTCGACAGAGAAATTTGATTGATTTACTTGTTTTACAACATTTTGTTATTTCTAGCAAAAAGATTTAGTAGGCTTCTTTACTTCATAATCTCTTGATTTTTAACAGATTGAGTTAGTGATTTCTTTGGGTTTGAGTGCTAAGGTTGAAATTTGAATTTGAGTTTCAATATAGTTTGGTACTTCAGTTATGTTTTGATTTGTTAGAAGGGTTAAATACTATGTATATGTAGCTCAATATAGATTTGGATTGTGTAGTTAGGTTAAAACTTTAAAGATAAGATATTATTATATTAAGTGGGTCTGTTGAAGTGTACCTAGACTAATGTTATCTTACAACTCTAAGCTTACAAAACTTGATTGACACTTTAATGAAGTGAGAATAATTAGACATATAAAACTCCTAACATCCTCTCGCCTGAGATATTAAATTACAATATAAGAAATAATAGTCAAATTGATTTATACTAAATATTTTAATTCATTTATCATAGATTATTTTTCTTTTCATGCATAGGCATTTGGATACATTGCAAGATAAAAAATAACACATGAATAACCCATTATTTTAGAAAAGCAAATTAAGAAATTATCCTCTCATTTCTACACAGCAGAGGGCATTTCAAATTGTGATTTAGAGCCATTAAACCCATAATGCACTCCATGAACACAAAATGGAAAGTTTCAGGAATTAAACAAATAGGTGCATGGCACAAATTTATAACAAGAACCATATGAAATTCAAGAATTTCAATCAAAACAAACATCCTCCAGCATTACTCAACAATGCAACATCATTTAAAGACACACTAAATTTCACAAGAAAACATTTAGCTTCATTGCTTTGAGCTAATACATATCATTATAATAAGAAAAAATGAAAATTCAAGGTGGGACTTTGATTTTGCACGCAACCGTAGACCTACTGTAGCAAGAGTTACTTACAACGGTCACCCTTGAGGCAAATCCATTATCTAAGGGGAATTTTCCTTTTAGTAGCCTTAGAAGGAAACCATGTTTAATACAAAGAGGATAGGAAATAAATATGACAATATGTGGTTTATCAACTAATTAAGCACAACAAAATTCATAGTAATGGATGGTTTATCAACTAGGTCAAACACTCTAGGAGTGGTTTATATTCCCCCAGTAATAATCTTAGGTGGTTTATTAGTTGTGTCAAGTACTCAATTACTGGTTTATTATCCCATAATAATAACCCTTCTAGATGTGTTTTATCATCCCTAGCAAGAACCGTAAGTGATTTCTTAACTAGTCCCTTAGCAAGCACTCATTCCATTTCTTTTCCATCATCTTACTCTTTTGGTCACAATTTTCTCTTTCAAGGAATCTCACTCCCTCAGATCATAGCTCCTTCTGGCTTTACTCATGAGCTCCATGAAGAGGAGATCTAACCCCCACATCGCTATGTATTTTCCTTTTTATAATTTCCTCAGGGTTTCTTCATGTTCCTCTTATACTCTTCATCTTATTTTCATTCTTGTTATTTACACCATAAAACCCCTCTTGGGTTTATCTTTCCTATTCTCTCTTATATCAGGGATTTTTGGTTCCACACTTCAGGCCATTACATCATTATATTACAAAAATAAGAGGAAATGTACCAGGGATGTCACAAAATCCACCACCTTAAATGGAACACCATCCTCAATGTTCTCATTAGCATAGAAAATAAACAAAATATTGAGCTTTATACACAACTCTTACATCTTTATTCAACAAAAAAAATTATGGGTACTACTCCCTTATTTTCTTAGCCATTTTCCAAGTGGATTCATCAGGTTCAAAGTGATTTTGTTGCACCTTGTCCTACTCTTTTGATCTATTCTAGAACATGATTTGCCTCCAACTCGGGATGCATAATGGTTCTAGTTGGATTTTTCCATCTGGTTCCACTTGTAGCATAGACAATTAGACAACATGATTAGCATCATGAACATATTTATTAAACAAGGAAATATGAAAAAATTGTGAGATTTCACTACAAGTTGTAATGCAAATCTATAGGCCATTGGCACCACTCTTTAGAAGATTTGAAATTGTCTACTATATCTAGGTGCCAACTTTGCACATGAGCCCATATTTAATGATATTTTCTTTGGATTAATGTGGTGATAAAAATTCTCTACCACTTGTAGTTATTTGTGAGTTCCTTGCTAGTATTCGAAACTTCTTTTCATATCTTGGGTTTCATTTAAATTTTTCTTGATCCTTATTGTTTATTATTCCAAATCTTTCGGAAAATCTAACCCAATAGTTACTTTGGTTACTGGATCATCCCAATTGATATTGGTATTGAATTTACTACCATAAGGTGCCTTAAAGGGACTCATTCCCAATGACTCTTGATAGTTATTAGTGTAAGAAAAATCTATTAATGGAAGGCAGTCTTCCCACTTTCTTAGTTGATACCTCACTTACATCCTCAACACGTCTTCCAAGATTCTATTTAATCTCTTTGTTTGATGATTACTCTGAGTATGTTATATAGTGGAGAAGGCCTATTGGGTTCCAAAACCAACAAATAAGGATTTCCAAAATTTTGAGGTGAGCTTATCATCCCTGTATAATATTATATTGTTAGGTATTCCATGCAACCTAAATATCTCTTTTGTAGGTTTTAACCCCATACAAAAATTTTCTGCATAAGAATTCTAAAAACATAATACAAAAAATGGTGAGAGCATAAAACATAAAATAAGTATACACATATATTTTCCCCTCGATCCCAAAACCAGGACTACCATATTGATTTTTCATTATATTCATTTCAATGTTACAATACATATATGTAAATATTGAACCATCCATTAACCCTCGATTAGAACAAAACCTTAGTTGCCTTGACCAGATCTACAAAATACCATTGGAAGAAAACCAACATGTGCAAAAGCATGTGCAAAAACCATGCACAAAAGCATAGGTGGGTTCACCCACCTAATATAGGGTCCAATTTTTTTTCTTCCATGCACAAAACCATAGGTAGGTCTGCAGCTAATATAAAGTGGAAAGAATATAACACACAGCCAACATTCTCCCTCTTGTTGTTTTCTTTCCACAGGGGGACCGCATGAGAGCTTAATCATTGGTCCATTCTTGCACCCATTATTTATCTACACCAAGAAAACTTCTCAGTGCTCATAGACTTTGTCAATGCATTTGTAGAATTCTACAAAGTGTCCACGTTTACCAACAACACCTTTTTTTCCTCAACCATGTCCCTCACAAAGTGATACTGAACATCAATTTTCTTTGTCTTTGATGATAAGTAGAGTTCTTTACCAAGAAAACTTTACTTTTGTTGCCACATTCTATCATTATTAGATCATTGTTCTAGCTCGATACATGAACACAATCTCTACAACCAAACTACTTCCTTGCTTGCATGAGTGGCTTCCATGTATTATACCTTTGTGTTTGAAAGTGCCACTACATAACCTCTCTTACTCATCCAACTAACTGCACCTCCAAATAGGTTAAACATGTACCCACTTGTAGATCTTCTCTGATCCAGATCTCCAGCTTAGTCTATATCAACAAAGCCACAGATATCCAAAACTCTGTACAATCATGTTCTTCCTTGGTAGCACAGACCATAATCACTAGTGCCACACAAATACCTGAAAACACACTTCACTATTTTCTAATGCTCCTTCCTTGGTTTTGACATAAACCTACTCAATACTCCCACTGCATGTGCAGTGTGTAGTCTAGTAAGGAGCATTATTTACATTAGGTGACTGACTACACTTGCGTATGGAACATGAGACATGCCTTCTTCCTCTTCTTGTGTCTTGGGAAACTCTTCAACAAATAACTTTACACCTACAAGAATGGGAACCTCCACTGGTTTACAATCCTGCATATTAAACCTATGCAGTATTGTCTCTGCATACTTCCTATGGTTTAGCCAAATCTTCCTCTTTGCCTGATATCGTTTAATTTCCATTCCCAAAATATAGTTTGTAGCAACAAGATATTTCATGTCATGTTTGGAGGACAATTGAGTCTTTAATTCCTGGATAATTTCTTTGTTATTTCTAATAAACAATGTATCATCCACATACAAGACAAAATAAATAACATGATCACCAATTAATTTAAAATACACATAATTATCTACTTTGCTTATGGTGAAGCCAAGTCTCTGTATATATGTATCAAATTTCTGATACCACATCCTCAGAAAATATTTTAACCCATACAAAGAATTTTTTAACCTGCATACCAGTTATTTCTTACCCTTCACTGCAAAGCCTTCAGGTTGCTCCATGTACATCTCTTCTTCCAAATCCCCATGAAGAAATGTTGTCTTCACATCCATTTGTTCTATCTCAAAATCAAAAGCATCAACAACAAATAAAAGTAATCGAATAGAATGTACCTTGACAACTGGAGAAAAGATATCACCAAAAGCAATTCCTGACACCTAGGAATAACCTTTTTCTACCAACCAATCTTTTTATTTCTCCAACTTGCCTTCTGCATTCATCTACTTCTTAAACACCCATTTTTTTCCAATGGCTTTCCTTGTAGCTGACAACTTCAGCAAGTCCCAAGCCTCATTTTTGTGCAAAGATGTCATTTCATCAACAATGGCCTCTTTCAAGAGTTTTCTATCCGTTGAATCTATTTCTTCACTCACAGTTTTGGGATCATCATCAGTAATAGATAAGACAAAATTTAAACAGAAATAATCTTGACTATACCTTTCTGGTTACCTTATTTCTCAAACTGATCTTCTCCCAACTGGAATTTGTGGCTCTTCATCTTCTGATTCCTCTTCTGCTGTAGATTCTGATTTCTCCTCCTTTAGCTCAAACTCTATCTTCTCAGGTTTCTTTAGTAGGAATTCATGTTTAATAACATCTTTCACCTCTCTAAACACCACATCATGATTTTACACATCCTTCCTTGTTTGTAGGTTCCAAATCTTATAACCTTTTAAACCATCCTTATACCCAATAAATATGAATCTTTTAGATTTACTATCCAACTTTCTTATTTTCTCCTTTGGAACATGTACATATGTATCACATCTAAATACCCTCAGATATGAAAGAGAGGTTTTCTTACCATTCCATAATTCTTATGGAGTCTTATCCTCTAATGCTAATGAAGATGATCTATTGACCAGGTAACATGCAGTATCCACCTCCTTTGCCTAGAATTCATGTTCTAACCTAACACCACTGAGCATGCTTCTTTCCTTTTTCGTTGACATCCTGTTCATTCTTTCTACAACTCCATTTTGTTAAGGTGTGTATAGAGTATTTTTCTACTGTGCTATACCACACTTCTTACTGAACTCTTTAAATTCCTTCTTGCAAAACTATCCACTGTTATCCATCCTCAACACCTTTATCTTCTTCTCTATCTGGTGTTCCACAAGAGCCTTAAATTCTTTAAACCTATCAAACACTTTATATTTCTTCCTAAGGAAATATATCCGTGTATTCCTTGAGAAGTTGTCTATAAATGATAGATAGTACAAATACTTACCTAGTGATGGAACCAATGCAGGTCCAAACATATCACCATGCACAAGCTCTAACATTCGTTTTGCCCTCTTAGCACCAGAGGGGAAACTCAATCGATTCTACTTTCCATATACACAATTTTTATGGAAATCAAAATACAAAAAGAAATTAGACATACTTTCTACCATACCATTACCGTGAAGTATTCGAAGGCCCTTCTCTCCAATATTTCCAAGCCTTTGATGCCATAGCATGATCTTTTCTCCAAAGACCACTAGATTTTTTGCTCCACTTTCAGGAACCACAGAATTGTTGCACCCATCAATAACAATTCTACCCTGAAGCTTATACAGAGTTGCAATATAAACTCCTCGAATCAATACTAGTCCCCTGCAAACCATCATGCAGGTATCTTTCTTGAACACTATTTTTACACATGCATCACCCAACTTGCTTACATAAATCATATTTTTGGCCAATATAGGAATATGCAAAACACTTGGAAGTCTTGTAATCCTTTCACCTTGCAACTTCAACTTGATTTTTCCACGACTAGTGATTCTAGCATTCCTGTTATCCCCTAAGAAGACATCACCACCATCATATTTATCATACTCACAAAACCACTCCCAAAGTGAAAGGATGCACCTGAGTCAATTAACCATGCCTCATGATCTACATGTGTGCTTGAAGATGAAGATAAGTACACATCCCCACCTTCATCTAAGGTGGTTTTCTTCTTTGTAAAATGATCATCATCACATCCATTTCCTTTCTCAAGAGCTTTAGATCTATATTCCTTTTTGAAGTACCTTTCCTTTCCGAATTTCCAGCACACCTTTACAGGTTTTCCTAGATATTTAGATCTCCCTCTAGATTTAGATCTACCACTCGAGGATTTATTTTTGTTTCTATTATGGGACTGCCCTTGTACAAAAAAGGCATCACCAATCTAGCCCTCTGTGTTTTCCCATCTCATCTCCTCTGTTAGAAAGGATGAGACAATTTCATCAAATTGCAAGGTAGTCATATTGCTACCTATTGCAATAGCTAGACTATCCCATGAATCTGGTAGAGAAGACAAGCAACTAATGCACTTATCTTCATTTAAAATTTTTATATCAACAGATAACATTTGTCTTACCATATTATTAAATGAATTCAAATGCTTTATCACCAAGTCTACATTCTTCATCCTTAGGTTATACGACTTTTTCGATAGGAACAATTTATTCACTAAAGACATAGATTGGTACAAAGTCACTAACTTCTCCCACAAAGCCTTCATCGAAGCTTCCCTTGATACATTCAACAAGATGGAATCTTAGATACACAACCTTATTGTGCTCTTTGCCTTCCAATATAAATTTTCTGAGTATTCAGATGACATTTCCATTGGTTTAGTACCTGGATCTACTGTAATTCATTGATCTTTATCCACTAGCAAATCCTCCATCTTGAGTTTCCACAACTCAAAACTCTAACCATTAAATTTCTTGATCTCTATCGTTCCACTACTCACCATCTTCTTTCACCACAAGAATCGATCCTGCAAATCTACCACTGAATAAGGTGTACCATAGGCCCAAGAAAAACCCCTCAGCAGCAAAGGCGTCCTCTTGAAGCCAAAACAAATCTAATACCAACTGTAGCCTTTAACCCCATACAGAAATTACTAGCATACGAATTCTAAAAAATGAAAATAAACAATGGTGAGAACATAAAACATAAAACATATATACATAGACATTTTCCGGTAGATCCCAAAACCGGGACTACTAAATTGATTTTTCATTATATTCATTTCAATGTTACAATACATATATATACATGTTGAAGCATCTAAAAAACCCAATCCATTAACCCTTTATTAGAACATAACTATAGTTCCCTTGATAAGATCCACAAAATACCATGGCTAGTAAACCACCATGCCCAAAACCATGTGCAAAAACCATGCAAAAAACCATAGGTAGGTCCTCCCACCTAATATAGGGTCCAATTTTGTTTTTGTTCCATGCACAAAACCATGGGTAGGTCTGCCCACCTAATATAGGGTGGAAAGAATATAACACACACCCAACAGCTTTCATGAAAATAAGGGCTTTATCAATTTCTTTATGAGTACTTTTAACAACTATAAAGTTAACCACGTTGATAAACTTATCCACTACCACCATGATGGCATCATTCTTCATAGTTTTTTTGGGTACACATGTAATGAAATCATGATATGACCTTCCATTTCTATTAAGAAATTTCTATTACTTGTAGTAGTCCAAATGGGTGTTTGCACTCTACCTTTACTTTTTGAAATTACAAATATTTTATAGGGTATTTAGAAATATATTTCTTCATTCGAAGCCAAAAATATGTCCTCTTTATGGTTATCATCAGATTTTGATATCTAGGGTGACCCAACTAAGGTATTTTGTGGAATTCATCCATGATAAGCTTCCTTAAATCTTCACATTGGGCACATATTCCTTGCTTTTGAATATTAGTATTTTGTCATCATTGAGATGGTAGCAAGTTAAATACTGACCCATTTAGTTGTTCCTTCCAACACTTCTTCACATGTTGGGAATCTTTGTCATTTATTTTCCCTTCTATAATCCTCTCCTTGATGTCATAGGACTAAGTGCTTATGGTTGCCAGGAGAAACCCTTGCAAACTTCTACTGAATGTATCTGCCGCCTTATTCTCTTTTCTTTTGATGTGCATAATATAAAAGTCAAATTCACTAATCAAATCCAACCACCTGGCTTGACTGGCATTCAACTTGAGCTAGTCAAACAAGTATTTCAGACCACCATGATTATTCATTAACACAAACCTCCTTCCAAATATGTAATGCCTCCACAATTCTAGTGTGTGCACAATAACTTCTAGATTCAACTTGTGAGTGACGTAATTCCTTTCATGCTCATTT
This sequence comes from Pinus taeda, assembly GCA_000404065.3. NCBI lineage: Eukaryota > Viridiplantae > Streptophyta > Pinopsida > Pinales > Pinaceae > Pinus > Pinus taeda. Next base: position 39,986 of record APFE031232163.1, on the reverse strand, counting down.
ATCTTCTTGGAATTGTAGAAGATTATATGGCCTTTCTACATCAAGACTCCACTAAGTCCTTCGTTACAAACAACAAGGCAAACAAAAAAATCCTTTTTGTGTTAGCTATTTTTAACATAGGAGTACAGGTGAGTAAAATTTTTAGCTGTTCAAAGTAGTTAAACATTCAAGATTCCATTAAAATTTCACCCCTTTTCTTCGTAATGTTGTGATGGGATGCCAAATTTTTGAGATGTTTCAAATGAACCTTCAATAGTAACCAGCCAACCACATAAATGTTCTAACCTCTGTCACATTCTTGGGCATGGAGCAGTCTATTATTACTTGTATCTTTTATTGATCCACAATCAATCCTTCTTTTGATATCACATGACACAAGTAGTGAACCAAAGTTTGAAAAAACTTGCACTTGCTAATATTAGAATATAATTTATTATCTCTATGTAATTCTAGCACAACCGTCAGGTGGTCCTCATGCTCCTTTTTGTTCTTTTATTATACCAATATATCATCCACAAATGCTGACATAAATATATCCAAGTATGGCATGAGAATATGTTGATAAGGCACATAAAGGTTGTTGGGGTGCTTTTATTATATCTATTACAACCCTCGTCCAACATTTTGCCTCTAATTTGATTTTTGAGACTAACTTTTTGTACAAGAATTGGCCTTTTCATTGTCAACTATTCCTCTTGATCGCATTGAATTATCTTTCCATATATGTTGTTTGTGTGATGTCTTAAGTTTGTTGTTGATCCAAATGGAAATTAACATTCACCCATGGTGTTTATCGACCCATGATATTTATCCACTCATGGAATACACCCATGGTATTGTAAGTGAGATCCACCCATGGTATTCAATCAACCATGGTATCTACCCACCGATGGAATTTATCTGTGGTATCATAACTTAAAAAATACTATAAGTAACAAGTCACATTTTGTAAAAGGAAAGATTGTCCATCATAATGTAGCTTTTACAATTATTCTCTATTTTAATAAAAAAAAGTTTCGTTGTGGTTTTATTTACTGTGTTCTTTCCTTTTTTTTTTCTATTTCATTTTTTCAGATCTTGGGGGCCTCCCCTTGCAAGATCCATTTCAACTGTTTAGATCTTGGGGACCTCCTCTCAAGATTTGGATTAGTGGTATTAGAGCCAGATTACAACTCCATGGGAATTAGAGTTTGACACATATTTCCATTTCAAAATTTTGCATAAATGTTTGACAAACTTCGTGCACATGCTACGACCTCCACAAATCACTTTCTTGGACAAAGTAGGAAGCATTTGTTTTTCTCATTTTTTTGCAAGAATTTTTTGGATGAAAAACTTGATTGCAATCACATTTTTTATGTATTTATCATTTTTCATGTAGTAGGGTCCATCTAAAGTATGCAACATGGGTACTCCTTAGATGAGGAATCAAATTTTTCATCCAAGAAGGGTTTTCACTCAAAATTTGAGTAAACCCATAGGGAGATGAGTTGAAAATACGAGTTGAAAAAGTAGTTTTATTATTTTATTATTTTTTAATCTTTTTACTTTATTACTCCAATAATAGTGAATCAACCCCCATGATTGACATCATCATCTTGAATATGGTTAGTTCTTATAAATTTTATTTTGGTTGTACATTTTTCTTAGGAGGCCCATTTTAGATCTCAAAATCCCCCTAATGTTAGATCATGAATACATCTCATACATTCGATACAACAATATCTAGATTGACTCCTTGTGACTCTTAATGACAGCCACAGATGACATGGAAGCATTACTTCCAACACCCTCTCTTAATGTTTACATGTAACAAACATAAAAACACACATTACAACAATAAGTGAATATGTCACATTTCTCTAATATGGCCATCACTAGCACTCATATCCACTCTGAAATATCATGGTTTCCACTCTTTTATTCACCACACTTTCTAGCTTCCGACTTCATCCATTCAAGAGATAATTGCTTCAAAGAATAGTTGATTTTCTTTGTAAAATCGATGCTTCTCAACCTCATAGAGTGTAGCGAGTCAATGTGTATACTGACCCATCCTATGAAACTACCACCATATGTTGAATATATGGCCTTCCGCTATATTCACCAATTATCTAAGATAACATTCTAGGTACAAAATGTCTTAAAAAGAAAATTATACAACTTGACCTTGTTAAATAACCTAAATGATGATCTCGAAGCATGACATGTCACACCAACTTGACCTTATTAAGAACTACCTATGACTAATGCTCGTGAAGCATGAAGGGTCATATTAATTTGTTGGATAATTGGCATGTCCTTTGTAATTCTACATAATTTGATTCTTTCATAATATAATAAAATAAAACAACTTCATTTCACACCACAAACATACATACAAACAAAATATCTCTAAAACATACGCAATAACTCTAAGTACTTGTGTTTTCCATCATATTTGCGTCCCTTTCAGTCTTGATATTTAGAATTATGCTTGAATCAGCCAACTACCATAATTATTTTCCATAGAAATTTTATGTCCTTATAAATCATATATGAGAGTCCCATAAGCTCACTAACTTGAATCTATATTTTGAATCATTTTCGCATTCAAATGAAGGACTACAACTACTTAAATTTCTAAGATATGCCTTCAGCTAGGATGAACTCTGGATAAAGCCTGTTGGGTCTATAATTGTGGCATGGATTTCTTATAAAAATGGATCAGAGGTACTAAATCAAGTTCTACTCCAGTAAAATATTAATGACAAGAATTGCATTCATGTTTGACATCATCTCCTCCACTACCCATTGCAGATAATCTAGCTCACTAATTCCTTTCTCTTTCCACCCATCGCTCTCTGCCCACAACTCTTTTGAGCTCTTTCATGGCTCTTCCCAAAGTATCCATGTTTTTAAGGAGCTTTGATAGAACCTACTCAACAACTATCACAGTGGTCTCAATGCCACTCATGATCATGTCTACAATGTATGATTTGACTCTGATTTGATTCATATTTAGTTGCAAGTCATCAACGTATTAGAGGAAAACATCCACCATATCATGAGCCACATAATTCTCCACACATTTTCTTCACTTGTTGTTCTCTTCCACTACTTCCTTCAGAAATAAATCCAACTACTTACTCAACGTCCTCATCCATGAGTCATAACCCTGGAGATCTAGCCAGATGAGCCATGGTATAGAGTCTCCAATATTAAAAATCCCATTCAACACGAATAGGATTTCTAATGTCTCATTAAACATTGGTGTTGAGCCCTAGAAATCTTGCTATCCATGCCACATTCAATGATTCTCTGATGAAGAGATTCATTTCGAACATCTTCTCCTTTGAGTGACATCCAACTAAATCGACCTCACAATAATGATTTCCACAGTGCTCACATTCTCTCTCTAGGAGTAGTAATGATCTGATCACCACAATTCTTAGGTGTCAAAAATTCTCCACACAAACAAGAGTGTTTTGTTCTAAGTAGTATCCATGCACAACATCAGTCTCAACACCTCTTGATGATCATGATCCCATAGGAGCAGATGCCTATCCAAGTGAAAGAAAAGAAAATAGGTATTTCAAATCTAGATCTGGGTAGTTTGAAGATTGATCTCCATCTTCTTTACCCAAATTAATTCTAATGATTGTGGGCCTCACTGACGCTAAATTGGATGTTGTTATGAAACCAGCTCACAAAAAGATAGAAAAGAGAGATCCACGCCTTAGAATTCAGCCTCTTCGAAGGGGCAACCTCCTTTACATTACATAAATGAACAATTCTTCCATGATACAAATGAAAAGACCTCCTTTCTATATATAGGAGTCTAAGGGGTCATAACATAATTAGAGCCGACATAACAATAATAATGTAAGGGCACACTAATAATAATAGTGGGCTTCTATGGGGCACAATAGTAACAATATGGGCACTACATGGGTACATCAATATAATAAGTGGTTTGTACTAATAACAATAAGGGGTGACACTAGTAGTATAGGGGCCTAACAGGGTGTATATATAACCAATAGGTGATGTTTCACCTTTCTTGTGACTTTTTGAATACCCTCATGGTTGTTTGACTTCCTCTGACTTTTCGACTTTACATGACTCTTCATATTCTGAATGTTTCCTTTGTACTTCCACTTTACAATACATTTTGAATAGGTAATTACATAATCCACAATAATGATGTGGCATATGATGACTTGTGACAGGGCATGACATGACATTGATGACATGGATTGCATGATGATGTGACAGTGCCAAGTTTCCCTTCTTGCTTCTTCTTTCTTTGTAACTTCTTTAAAATATGGTACATGTTCTTCTTCCTCCTCCTTATGACTTGAAGATGACGAGTCTTCCATGTGATCTTCATCTTCATCTTTTTTATAGTCTGATGTTCCTTCGTCTTATCGCCTAATGATCATATTATCTCTTTAACTCCATAAGTATCTTCTAGCATGTCCTCTTTCTCCATCTCCCTCTTCATCATCTTGACATGGCATGATAAGGTACTTGTTTCTGCAATTTCCTCATGACAAGACAACATCAGCCTAAAAAACCCCTAGTCTAACATTTTGCATATTGATCCATTGGTTGAGTCGAAACCAGTTGGAAAGCAGGGAAAGGGGCTTAGTGACTGTGCAGTTCAAGTAGTCAAGGGGAGCCTTGAGCCTTGAGACTGTGGAGTGTGTAGTTTAGGATGGGTTGAGGGAGAAAACTACGCAATTCTAGAGATCAGTGTGACAAGCTGAGGGGATGAGCACTGGGGGAGCACATTGCATAGTTTCGGGAGACAAGGAAGACTAGGCCATTATGAAATTACGCAGTTCAAGAGATCAAGGATGGACTTGAGGCTGGACACTGCGCAATGTGCAGTTCAGGCCTGGATGGAAGGCATTATTGCACATTTCTGGGCTTAAGCATTGAGGTTGTGAAATGCACAGTTCTGGGCTTGAGCACAGAGGTTGTGAAATGCATAGTTCTAGGCTTGAGCATTGAGGTTGTGAAATGTGCAATTTTGGGCTTAAGCACTAAGGTTGCGAAATGTGTAGTTATGGGAGGCAGATATTGTGCATTAGGCAGTGCCAAGAGGCAAGGTCACTGCTTGACGGCTGCGACTACGTAATGCATAGTTTAGGAGGGTTGGATAAGGCTAGGTTGCCAGGAATTGTTTTGAAATTTGGCTAAGTGTGGGACCGAAGACACTGTTGTGAATCAATGATATGACTTGATTGTGATCACACACACTTGAGACACTTTGACGAAACAACAACATAGATCATCTGGAACACGTTAATAATTTATTTCCCTCAGTGCGACAACTTTATGACAAGTGCAACGCTAACGGTACACTTTGCAACAACCATGACGACACTTGTGCGACAGTGCTTAAAAATTTGGGAATGAGTGTGACTAATGTTTACATGGTTAGAAAAACTCATTCACACAAAGATAAGCCCTTGAAACCACCAAAACAAGCATACATACATTGTGGGACAGCTAACATACGAAAAGACGAAATTTCTAAAGTACAAACAATTGTTGTGATATGTGAGTCAACAGTGAAAGAAACACATGCAAAAACAAAGAAAATATGAAAATGCCACTAATTAAAGTGAAAGCAAGCCAAATCGATAGCCAAAAACATGAGAATGACGATCACGGAAACAAATTTGCGCAAGAGCGGCAGTTTGCAAAACTCACCGAAACAAAATTACAAATGCAGCTAGAATGTGAGAACTTGTCATTATCAGTATGCACAAGCACAAGCATAGTCTTGATGGAACGTGTTATGCTTTTCCAAGTTTGTATAAAAGATCTTCTCATGCATTGTTTACGGACTTAGCATGCGTGAGCAAGTGACTTTGAAACTTCTAGTCCAAGAAGGGAGCTTAAAAATTCATCGGCTAACCAAGACGTGACTACAGAACGACCACTCGCAAGATCCACAGTAGGCTCCAAAATTTGAGTGTACGCAAAATTTTGGAGGGTGTTTGTTGCAGCGACAACAGAAGGAAGGCATGTATGCTACTAGTTTAAATTATTACATGGGTAAATCTTCAACTACCCTACCTACAACAAGTATATATATGCTCTAGGATAAGCTATCAAAAAGTAGAAACACTATCTAATGAGAAAGGAGATCGTCATCCACACAAGTCACTAGCCATTACAATGTCTGCAAGCCCCGAGTAAGAAAACCAAACACTACAATTGGATGGAATTATTGAAGTTATTTAATTTAGCCATCAATTATGAGAAGGGTATTACAAACAATTTTGTCAACGTGATTTCAAGGCCACCCACATCAATAATTACATCTTTGAAGACTTTGAAGCGAATGGAACCTTTCACCCATTAAGCATATAGAGAGGCATATACAAAATATTACTCCAAGGAAGTGTTTTAGTGGCTACAAGGTCAAAGTCATGCAGAAAATGGTGATAAGACAATTGATTAACATCTCCAAAATGGTTACTCTACAGCTTGGACAAACTTTGTGTTCCTAAAGGTGGGTGACTACGGCTAATCAAAGAGGCTAACACCTCTAATGTTGCAAGGCATTTTGGTGTAGGGAAGACAATGGCCAACTTACATAAGTATGTGTATTGACCCATAATGCAAGAAGATCAAGCAAGGTTAATGAGAGGAAGTATGTTTTGTTGTACCAGTAAGCCTAGTAATAGGAAACAAGTTCTATATCATCCCTTACTTATACCCACTCGTCCTTAGGAAATAATTTTGATGGACTTTGCAGTAGGTTTACCGCTCACTAAGAAGGGACATGACTATATGTTCATGGTAGTTTATAGGCTCAACAATACGTGTGTTCCCATGCCTATAAAAAGACCATTAGAGGGAAAGAAGTAGTAAACTTAATCTTTGAACAGGCCTAGATGAATTTTGGGATACTAAGGAGCTTTTTTTCATACATGGATATTATATTTATCAATGAAATTTGGACTATATTGTGGAATAATATGGACACAATGTTAAATAGGTCAACAACATTCCATCCATAAACAAATGGGAAAGAAAAAGTATTCAATAGGACCTTGGTACAACTTTTGAGGGGTTACTTTTAGTTAATATTTGTATGGAGCATTTCAAATCCATAGCCCTTAAATCATGGCATATCAATCCTAAATGTTGGTTTGGATTTTTAGATGAAACTTCATTATTTGGCAGCATGGCCTTCAAGTCCTCCATGCATTTCTTGACCATCACAATAGCATTTTTCCCCATATTCAATTCACACTGGAAAGATATTCTTGATGTTCTTGTCACCCGGCTTCATGATGGCTCCCTTACCCACCAGTTTTATCAAAAAAAGACCCATATTGATCATTATCTTCATGCCCATTCCCACTGCCACCCCTCCCAAAAATCAAGTGTCCTTAAGGCTCTTATCTCTTATGCCCTTAAAATATGTGCTCCCCATATCCTTCCCTTGGAAAAATCCCACCTAATTCAAGCTTTCAAATCCAATGGATACTCAACCTCTCATATTCATAAAGCATTATAAGTTGCCTCTCACACTAAATCCTACCCATTCGCCTCCTCCCTACATGTAGGCCAAGTCTCTCTCCCTGACATAAGGGAAACCAGTAATATCATTGCCAAGATTATTTCCAAAAAGAACATTAAGATCGTATTCAAGCCCCATAGAACCCTCAAACAATTATTCTAGTCAACCAAAGATAAGTCTAACCACGTGGAATGATTAAGTGTCTTGGAAAATACCTTGTTCATGTGGTAAGTCTTGCATTGGAAAAACTACTTGCCTAGTCATATCCCGCCTTAAGGAGCACATCACGGATGACAACCATCACAGAGTTGTAAGTTTGTCATAGCTTAACACTCCTATAACACCAAGCACCTTATTTTCTTTGACCAAGTTCAAACCCTAGCCTGTATCCCTTTTCACAATTCTCGTGTCATCAAAGAAACTTTAGAAATTGAAAAAAATCCCAATATTCTAAAAAAGAAAGATGGTTATAATCTTAATCACTCTTGGAAACCTATTATCCATCTCCTAAAATATTAACTACCCTTCATTTGTATTCCTTTCATCCCCTCCTCTAAATTTTTCAAACATTTTAACACCTTCAAATATAAATATATATATATATATATATAATTTTACATTTTAAATATTATTATATACTAATATACATTAATCCATTTATCACTTAATATAATTATTATATATAAAAAATATCCTTAACATCTATCCCCAAAAAATTTATATATTTAACCATTTAATATTCTACCATTATTTAATAAATTAATCTAAATAAATAAATAATCCATCTTATATTAATCCCTACTTCTCATTTATTCCCCTTGTTAATCCTTTTGACCTTTAAATATGATAATTAATAATATTACTCATATATATCTAATTCATTTATTATGATATATATTATTATGAATAAAGTTTATATATATATATATTATTCTATTTTTTCCTTTGACTTATTTCTCTAATGTTGTTTTAATATTTTTCTGTTTTAGCCTTTAAGCATTTATTTTAACTAATTTCTTTTTAATAATTTTTCTCTCTTTATTTGATAACCATTATTTCAGTTTTTGATCTCTCACTACTTATAGGTTTGATCAGCTCTCGCGTTCACCATATGTTTTCTTTCTAGTTCTTGATGATGGGTGAAGTGTCCGCCTGAAATGTCAGACAAGGAAAACATTCTACACATTTCATATCCGAAATTTTTAGACAATATGAATAACTAACAAAATATCCTTTCTCAAATCTGGTCTATATACAACACCGATAACAAAGCATTCCACACTTCTACTCATTTTTCCCCATTTGAAATATGTTTCGGATATTTTCCACCTTTGCCTTTGGATGTTGTATATCAGTAACAAATCCATTTTCAATTAGAGGAGATGTTGAATAATTCACGGGAAAAATACAAGGCTAGGCATGATAAACACAAGATAGAGAGCTCATTAAGAGTGGGAGACGGAGTATGGTTACAGTTAGACAAGGAGAGGCTACAAGTTCCTACTTAAAAAATCAAGACTTTATGATACAGTCCTTTCGAGACATTAAAAAAGGTGTGAGATAATGCCTACAAACTCAGCACACCCCCATACATGTACTTCGATTCAATTGTGAATGTGGAAAATATCAAACTCTATGAGCCTTCTATTAATTTTTCATAGGGCAACATTGTTAAGTTTGCTTTGATAATTGCATTTCTTCATTAAAAATTTAAGTTCACCCCATATCATCATTACATTATTTAGATCTACACCATTATTCATCAACATGTGCAATTATATAAAAAGAACAACATCATCATCATCGATGCAACAGAACATAAAGGAACAATAGAAGAAAAGCATGCACACACATAGAGACACTAGGATTGGTCCGAGACCAGGGCAAAAGCCACTATGGGGAAAACCCTTGCAAATCTTCTTCTTCTTAGACCGTCATCAAATGATTCAGCAAAAGAGAGTACAATGATCCATAACTTTATCTATGCAACAAAACAACTATGTTATCCATGAAACATATCTAATCATGCTTATAATTAAAACCCTCATCCTGATGGTTGTAATGTGTTGTCACTGAGTGTATTCAATTGTTGGATACTAATGAACATTATTGTCACTGAGAAAAATCTTCGAAATATTGAAATCTAATCTTTGAGTTATGGACGCAGGGAGGAGGAGTTGTGTCAGCGTCCATAACAATCTTGGACGCTCTTTGTGAATTGTATACCAACATCTGTGGTAGCCCAGATGCTCCCTAGACCATTTTGTGCATGCATCTGGGGACCAACACACCAAATCTACTCCAAACCATAGATGCTCCCTTCCAGTTATTGTGTGTGCGTCTGGGACTACTTGGACACTTTCAGGACCACTCTGTGCGAGCGTCTGGAGATCTACCTCTAAAACTCTAGACACTTCCATAGGATTTTGTGTCAGCATCTAGGGATCTTTGGACGTTATCTTGACCATTGTGCCAACATCCAGGGACTAAAATTCCCATTTCTGTGCTAGTGTCCTAGATTCAGAAAACCCTAGATCAGTGTGAGCTTCATCCCTAAGATTTCAGACCCTTGCGCAAACTTTCCTCCAAGAGACCTGTGTGAACCAAGACAATAAGAGAAGATAAGATGGCTTGAGCTTGAGGACTCTTCTATTTGTAGGTTTTCATGAGGGTCCACTTGGGGTTGAGGCTGACCTCTCCACTTTAATATGTGCTTAGGGTTAACTGAACCCAATATACATGAGTGAATAAATAAATTCAAAAATCAACTTTCGCTTGTCCAAATAAGGTGATCTTTAGGTCGATTTTGGTCCTCTCAAAAATAGGAATCTAATGCAATAATTATCTCAGTCATTTGAGTCATCCATGGTGGAATTTGACCGCAGTTGCAAAAATTAACACTCCCTCTCAACTAGGGAGAATTCCACCTGCCAATATTTTTCCATCGATCAATGTGCCATTCTTGTGCCTTCAAGTGTCATCATGTATCATCCTTGGGCATATTTTTCATGTAGTCATCATGCCATGACCACCTCAAGTATCTCATCATCACAAATCATCAATGTAAATCTCGATCTATCCCTTGCTTCTTCCTACTTATCTCTTGATTATTCTTGCTTGTATGTTGAACATTCTCGAAATTTCTAGAAGAAGAAGATTTTGTTACTGGAGGGGAGCTTATGCTACCACCCTCTATTCATCAGGCTTCTACCTGGAATCTCTTCCAACAAGCTATTACCCGGAATATCATCATCAATCGTCATCATAGAGCATATCATCAAGGAGAACATCTCAACCAGGAACCACATCAAGGAACACATCTCAACCTGGAACCTCATGGGGGATCTATACATCTACAAACCCATATCGAGCAATAGGATATCCAAACATACAGAGGATCACATATCAACCCTGGGATCTCATTAGGGAGCTTAATCTCAACCTGGAATCAAATAGGGTTATCTCAACCCATCTTATTACCTATTGATCTTCTCATCGATGACCCTAAATAGTCATGTGGTAGAACACCTGCATCATAATCGACTTGGGTTGTACACCCTAAGTAAACTCTCAACTCGTTGACCAAATGAGGAGCGGTATTCCTGACAAGCCCTACTTGTGGGTATGATGCCAATTGCGGTATACTTTGCAACGACCAAACAAGGGAGCAGCATTCTCTAACCTTATGAAGAAATGGGAGAAGCATCTTCAACCCTATGGGTAATAGATAGGGGTCATACCCTATTGTCCAAAGTTCCCTCAACCCCAGGATCCCTCCATCTCAATTCCTCACCATGGGAGCTCAAACAGGGAGGAATATTTGGCTATATTTCCTCGATCAATGTTTCTCTCATCATACTCAGATATGGTATCAACTTGTCTCAATAGCATTTGTTTCATGTTCATACAAGACATCAAATCAAATATCATGTCAGAACATAAATAATCATATAAATCAAAAAAGGATACCATAATCATCCTCCCTCTCAAGGAGGTGCCAACCACAAGCCTAAGCTTATTTCAAACAGTTGCAATGTCTCAATAAATGAGTGTATCTCGGTCCCAACTATAAATATGGGATTTCCTGCCAATCAGATCTCATACTATGTCATCACACTCTATCCATGTCATATCCAGCTCATGCTCAAACAGCTCTCTAAGGAGCTTTTACATCCTGCCTCATAGCTACCCATGTTAGAAACATCATATTCAACCTCGGTCATACTATGGACCTCTCATCCAAGATATCATGGTAGATCTTATACTAAAACAACATCCAAATGTGCTTATCAACAATACATCCATGCAGTCTCATATCATAGTAGAGCTATCTCAGCCTCAAAAATAGAATATCTCATGCAGATATTTCAAAGGATGCTTGGTGGAAACTCTATGTGAATAAAGCGGCTCACTCATGAATTTATTTAGGTCCTATGCACATCATATATATACATATGGATGTTCAAAATGGAACATCAATGCTTCAATCAACAGTCAAATTCCATGTCAAGTTCAACAACATCTTTGAACGTCAAATCAGAGTATCCAAGGATTTGCATTTTCATTATTCAAAAAAATCCAATAGCTTTATAATATAAAAATTCTTTTCCAAATTCCAAAAATTGATTCATCATGTCATGATAGATCATTTTGAGCTTTAGAATCTATCTCCTCTAATTTAGATCATCAAAGGATCATCACCTGTCAAGAGTAGACCAGAGTAGACCATCAGGAAATAAAACCAAAACCATAATCAAAATCAAAGATATACCTTCGAACTCATCATCCTGAATTAATCAAATAACTATCAAATATAGACATATCTGGATCGGGGAGCTTGCTTCGTGAAATGCTCTAAGAATAATGCCTTACATAAAAAAATGTTGTACCATCACATAATCAAAGTCATATCATCAAAGTTTAGAAGTCAGATCACAACCATTATCAAAGTCATCAACATCACAGTATCAAATCTTTCAACTAGGATACAGGGAGAGCTCATATCAAGTCGTGACTTCATTTATTATCATGCCAACAAGTTGTCATCAACCATGCATTATCAATATGTACTTTATCAAGTCATTCTCATAATCATAATACAAGTCATTTCTGTCACTAGGTGCAAATGCATACACCAAGGATGAATCATGCAGGTTCCATGTCCATGTTGAATCACAGCTATCAATACCTCAACCATTGTGCTAGAAACAAGGAGGCCAATTTCCAAATACCCACATAGCATTGACATCAAGGAAAATCAACAATCGTTAGATCAAATCATTAGACATTAGGTCAAGTCCAAATTTGATATCATAGAGAGATCTATAGTCAAATCATATCTCAATCATCAATTCAAAGTTATTTTCAAGCATCATGACAACACATTGTTCATCTATATCAATCAGCCAAATCATGCCAACCTCTTGTAGCACAAACATAGTGACATATCTATATGTATGTCCCAGTCACCTACAAACACAAGTTCAGTCTGCATGTTCATGTTATGGAAAACATTCAAGCTTTTCCTGCTTCCATATATTGTTATCTACAACATATTTGTGGAACTGACATCTTCCAGGTGACCATCTGATTTCATGCACAATACTTAATTTTTATGTGATCAATAATTTAACCCAACAACTTCAGAAGTCATATTACAATGGTAGAATATGTCAGAGACATGTTGATTCAGAGTTCAAATAGCTTTAGAAAGCTTTAGATGATGGTCAATTATAGTCAAACCCCTAGATGATCCCTTCAGGTTAGCAGGGGAGCGTCTTTAGCTTCCTGGACACTACCTGGGCCTTATCATGCGTTCATCCAGGGATGAGATTTCCCAGTTCAGTACCTACGTCCGGAGTAGAAATCCAAATTTTTATATAAGCTTCAAATCTGAGACTTTGTTGTAGATTAATAATGTCAGATGCACAAAAATCATACTTCAACAATACATAATGCAAATAGTAATAAGAATAAGAATCTTGAGAAGAGATTCTCCCTATGACTAGGAATCTATGTCATCAACCTGTCTCTACTAGAGTCAAGCAACAATAAATCTGTTAGATCATAAACATATACCTTTCATGGCTATCAGCATTTCGACATCAATCTTTCATCAAAGGTTAGACTCAAAGTAGCATATATATGCAACATCATATCTCAAAGATTATGAGCACTTTCTATCAATTCACTTCATCAAGTCAGGAAATTCAGTATAATCATATTCCATCAAGACATGACCACGAGTAGTAAGAGATCTAGAATATCAATCTCATAGTTATATCTCTACCATCAAGGCTACCATACATATCATTATCAATGAGATCAAGTTAAGTCATTCAATAAAACTTTACCAAAAACAACAAGAGTGTCAATCTCTCTTTCCATATGCTTTCATCATGCTTATCACAAGCATTATCAGCAGACTCATGTATAGGAGTCAAAGAGATATCCTTATGTATGAAACCAATCATGACAAGTATCAAGAGTATCATTTACTAGAGTCAAGGTGCTAGCCTTCTTTATAGGATCAAGATGTCCAATGGATGGATGTTAACCAATCATCAAGTGTATCAATAGTAGATAGCCTCATAGAATTCAAGAAGATCAAAATGTTCAACACTAGGTGCATCATTTTATCATAGGAAACATAGATCCAAGTCACTTTCGTATGCATTTAAGAGCCATCAAATAAAGATACATTCTCATCATACCTTAGGTCTTACCAAGCTATTCAATGTTACAGTTGAAATACAACATGTCATGCATACCTTGTGGTATTCAAAACCTATGCACCTTTTCATTAGACATAGGCTACTTGAAGCACTTTGTCATATTTTCATATAGTGCCTTTTAACCTTTTCCAGCTCTAGCCATCCTTCCTTCATTCTAAATGATCCTCAAGAAGGTTTTATCTCATCAAGGAGGTTAGAAACATCCATATACTCAAATACATATGTAGGAAGTATATGTAATAAACATAAACATCAAATCCATAGGTCTACACAAAAGTAAGAGGCATCATAAGTCAAGAAATACTTATCTTCAATGAGAGGTGATCCTCTCCCTCTTGAACCAATCTTCAAGATCCATCAAAGTTCATAGTCCATATACCAATGTTTCCTTCAATTATCCAACTAGACCTGCTAGGGATTATCCCATCTAGGGCTTCATCAAATATTTATCAAGTGCTTGAGCATCTTCACATTGACCAGCTAGGTTTCATATCTCATATTCTTTTCATAAACCAGGTTTTTCTCTTCAAAACTAACCTCATAGAATCCATCAAACCCTAATAATCAAGTTTCTTAGGGTTTTCTTCAAACCTTAGAAATATTTTAGGTCTCCACCATCCTCTTCTTTCTTCCATCAAGGTGTCATCATTAGGGTGATCTCCATGGATTTTCTTCATCCCAGCTCTAATTCCATGTTAATTTTTCATAGGGCTACATTGTTCTTTGCTTTGGTAATTGCATTTCTTCATTAAAGCATTAAGTTCACCCCATATCATCATTACATTATTTAGATCTACACCATTATTCATAAACATATGTAATTATATAGAAATAACAACATCATCATCATCATCCAGCAACGGAACGTAAAGGAACAATAGAAGAAAATCATGCACACTCATAGAGACACCAGAATTGGTCTGAGACTAGGGAAAAACCCACTATGGGGAAAACCCTTGCAAATATTTTTCTTCTTAGATCGCCATCAAATGATTCATAAAAAGAGAGTACAATGATCCATAACTTTATCTATGCAACAAAACAACAATGATATCCATGAAACGGAGCTAATCATGCTTATAATTAGAACACCCATCCTGATGGTTGTAATGTGTTGTCACTGATTGTAGTCAACTGCTAGATATTGTTGAACACTATTTTCACTTAGCGGAATCTTTAGAACATTGAAATCTCATCTTTGAGTCCTAGATGCGGGGAGAAGGAATTGTGCGAGAGTCTATAACAATCTTCGATGCTCTTTGTGCACTATATGTCAGCGTTTATCGTAGCCCGAATGCTCCCTAGACCATTTTGTGCGTGCGTCCGGTGACCATCTCACCAGATCGGCTCCAAACCCTCAAATGCTCCCTTGTAGTTACTGTGTGTGTGTCTGGTACTTCCTGTACGCTCTCAGGACCACTCGATGTGAGCGCTCGGGGACCGATACTTCCATATCTGGCTCTGAAACCCTGGATGCTCCCATAGGATTTTGTGCCAGTGCCTAGGGCTCTCTAGACGTTATCTTGACCATTGTGTGCCAGCATCTAGGGACTAAAATTTCCAATTTTGTGCCAGTGTCTAGGAATCAGGAAACCCTAGATCAGGGCGAGCTTCATCCTTGAGATTTCATACCCTTGCGTGAACTTTCCTCCGAAAAACCTGTGTGAACCAAGACAATAAGAGAAGAGAATATGGATTAAGCTTGAGGTCTCTTCTATTATAGGCTTTCATGAGGGTCCACTTGGGGTTGAGGCCAACCTGTCGACTTTAATATGTGCTTAGGGCTAACCTAACACAATATACATGAGTGAATAAATAAATTCAAAAATCAACTTTCTCTTTTCCAAATAAGGTGATCTTTAGGTGGACTTTTGTCCTCTCGAAAAGAGGAATCCAATGAAATCATTATCTCGGTCATTTTATTTGTCCAAAGTGGAATTTTATTGTAGTTGAAAAAATTAACATCTTCCATGTTCGATTAGGAAGAGAAGAAATTCCTACCCTCCATTGAGGACTTAGCTCCAGATGCTCAAGCAGAGTTGATAGAGGATATACTTGTATAGAAGAGTTATATACCTACAATATAGGGGTAGCATGACCTTTGGCAGGTTAGGTTGAAAGGACAACTTCTACAAAAAGCTAAATGGTACTCCAAGGAAATAGTAGCGGAAAAAAGTCCTCACCTCGTACAGTAAATTTTTTGGGGACCAAAAGCCTCCCAAATGGAGATTTATAATCTATATTGGATCATTATATAATTTGTCATTTATCTTGATGTTTTCTTAGTGGAAAGCCTGGAGGAATCATCTTGTAGGAGCAGTTTCGCCAGTGGGACTTGGTTTGGAGAATTGTGGTTTGAAACCTCCAAGGCCATTTTGAGGCCTTAAAATGACATTTTTGAGGGGTAAAATTTTCCTACTTAAATTCCAAACCCTGTTACATTGTTCTATACATAGATACCTTTCCAATGGTGTAATAATTGTGTCAATCAAAATTCATATGCAAAAGTCATGCCCCTCAAAATTTTCATCTACCATGTTTGACCACCAGATCATGAGTGGATGTTATGTCAACCCTTGTTACTCATAGAAAAGGTGCTAGCCACA
Source organism: Pinus taeda (assembly GCA_000404065.3). Taxonomy (NCBI): domain Eukaryota; kingdom Viridiplantae; phylum Streptophyta; class Pinopsida; order Pinales; family Pinaceae; genus Pinus; species Pinus taeda. The sequence goes on along the minus strand of APFE031232163.1, from coordinate 23,118 downwards.
TGTGGACTATGAAGAAGAGTCTAGAAAGGTCAAATATGTAACTTTAGTTGAGAGTTGGAGTCAAACCTAGCCCCCAATTGGCCATCAGGGTATGTCATAATAGTTCCACTAGGAGGAAAAGGGATTCCATTATATTTGATTGTATCTCGTTCCATAGTACAGTAAAGAAATGAGGAATTAGAGTGAGAGAGCATAATAGAGGGAGTTAGTGTTTTGTAGCAACCTATTAAGCCACAGGTTTAAAGTGAATCTATAAAGATTTCTTGTTTTTTTTGTAGTTGTAGTATTCTCATTCTAAACAAAAGAGAGTAGAGAAAACTCACCTTTCAGCTGGGTTCTCCCGCAAGGGTTTCCCATAGCATATATTATGTTCATCATGGTTGGTGTATGATTATATTTCATTGTTCTCTATATTCTACATTTTATCTATTTCATGCATAAACAATAAATCAATAATTAAAAAATCTATAATCTAAAGGAATTTATCCTCCATGGTATATATTTCAATTTATTTTTGTCAAATCTGTTGTGACGAACTATCCAATGAAAAATCTGCAGTAGTTTAAAAATCAGCAATGTTTTCACATTTGTTACCATTCTTAATTATATTCCAACTATTGAAAAGAGAATATGTCTAACCATTTTTTCGTTACTCGTGTTTCTTTAACAATAAGGGTTAAGATAATGATTTCTAAAGATTGTGATGGAATTTGACTCATCTTGAACATATTTTTGGTATAATTACAAGTAGATTATTTAATAAGAACTTCTTCAAAATCATCTTATATCTCAATGTCACTTTTAGCAAGATGTTGCATAAATGCTTTCTAGGTGGTTACATCATTTAACACAGTGAACCAATTAAACAATTTAAATCCAAAAATTATTTTCTTTAGGTACACTAGGCATTTTGTGCTTTTGACACAAATCACTAATTTAATTTGTCTAATTCCCTTGGAAATTTTATACTAGTCTAAATAATGGAGTCACATATACAACATCTTCTATTTGATGACAAACTTACCTTTGCCATTATTTTCAATTCACCAAATTAATTGATTTTGTTGTGAAGGTTTTTTATCCACCGTTGTGAGAGTGCTTTATATCCACCATATTGAAATTGTTCATATGTCTCACCACATTAATTGTAGTTGTAATTTACTTTTCAAATACGAAAATTTTGATCATTGACTCTCTAATGTAGGTTTTTTTTTTATTTTTCATAAATAAACCCAAATAATTATTTATTTCTACAATTTGTGTCACTTCAAAAATTATTCAAAAAATAACAATTACCCCCAAATTTTCCCACACCTTTATGAAATATATTATATCCTTTCCTCACATTCTCCTCACTTATGATCATTTGCACTATGAATTGGAACCAACTCTAGATCTATATTCTATAGGGAACATCTTTTTTGAAAAATCAATTTTTAAAAGACATTAGACTCTCTATTTGTTCACACAAATTTCTTCTTTTGCACAAGTTTTTGGTTTGTGTTAGTGATATGTTTGATATCTTTGATATATTTGATATGTGTTTACTATCTTATTTGACTGTACACCACAAATTTGTGTATGTTGTCCTCTCTTATTCATGTATCTCATCCTCAAAAGGTCAACAATTTTCATCCCTCGTTTCATATCTATTCAGCTCTATGTATTCATCTAACTTATGCATTCCTCAGGGGAATCTAGTATGCACTAGAGCACGAGATCAATTTTTCATATTCATTCAAGGAAGCTTAGTATGTTTTTATTTCTTTCATATCCACTACGTATTCATTTAGGTATGTCTAGTATGTTGCTCTTGGTTCTATGGTTGGGCATGATTACTTTGATTCTTTGTTTTAATTTTGTTTCTCTTCTAAAAAGTTCAAAAACATTTTCTTTGTCATTTTTCAAAAGTCTAATCTTATCTTTAAGAAGAATTAATTGTAGTTTTAACTTGTAAACATGACTTATTCACTTTTATCTCTCTTTCGTTATGAGGTCATATAACTTCCACTTCAATTAAAATAAGTTAGTCATAAAATATGGCTACATCCTTTTATTGGTGCATCATGAAGTTGTTCTATATAATCATTCATAATTTACACCTAATTTATTAGTTTAGTTTTATACAAATAACATTCACAATTATATAACAATTATTATACTAAACTCCTACTATATACTATTGAGAGTTATTCATTCTAACAAATACTACTACATTGATCTTCAAATCATCCTAAACAACTCACTTCAACCATGTAATTTACTTTAAGGCCAAATCAACATGACAAAAATGTTTTGTACACAACGTGATAAAGCTACACTAACAACACAAAAATATAACTCCTCAACACACTAATGCATTTAACACTTTGAACATCAACAATTTGGATGCAATAAAACATTCATCGTGAAATAAAATTGTTGCACAAAGATGTGTTGGTGAGCTAGATGGTACAACAACCAATCAATAAAAGGTTTGAGACAAGAACCAAAAAACGAAGACAAGTACAAACAATCATCAAATATTTCAAGTTGGACGAGTCCAAGAATCAAATTGCACAACACTACATATCATTGAATGAAAAGACATTGTAAGAATGTAGAGTACACAATCGAACCGTAGATTCATATGCACTCATCCATCAAGACGGAAAATATACCAATTTCACATATCCAAGACAAAGTCTCTACGCAACCACATGGAAAACATAAAGACACCACCACACTTGTCATATCATAAATGAAAAATACACATTCTTGCAAAACATAAAGCTTCAAAATGAAATATATATTTAAACTAAAACTAAGACCATTATCCATTTATTCAAACATAAATCTATATACAAGCAAACAAGAGGAAGATATCATTAAGTAGCCCCTCAAAATTCAATTACAACTTTTTCCCTCTGGTTTAACTCCCTTACCTATCTCCGTAAATATTTACTTTCTTAACCTTTCCCACTAGTTTATTGGTTTTCCTCCCAAGAGTATGTTGGTATTCAAAGTATGTACAAACATTCAAAAATAGAGAAATGATGACATATATTAATAATACATAGAGATCTTACATGGTAAAACCATGATGATTTGTCAAGGAAACATCCACAAGCAAGGCAAAGATTTTATTAACAAGAGAAAATTTACAATCAGGCTTACAACCTCTTCATCTCACGAGCTTTATAAAAATTTAGGCATCATTATATTGGTCATAATAACCATCATCCGGCTTCATAAACCAACATTGTAAGCATAACCATAATATAATTTACTTTGGTAAATTCATTTTTAATATTTTCTTTTAATTAAATTGTTTCCATGCTCTAATAATTGCTAGCTTCACAACAATTTCTTGATACCTTGACCTTGCCAAAGTCCTTTCAAAACCACTTCTATAAGTCAAGAGAAGCCAAACAGCACCGTAGCTTCTCTAACAACATTGGTTTTGTAAACATGTTTGCACAATTTTCTTGAGTGTGGACATTTTTAAGATCTACTCCACCTCCATCAATGACTTGTCTTACAAAATAGTACTTTATATCAATATGCTTACTCTTAATATGATAAGATAGATTTGTACCCAGATATATACCACTTTGACTATCACAAAATATAGTTACATTGTTTTGCATTCTTCCAAATTCACCTAGAAGACCCTTCAACCAAATTTCCTCTTTGTACGCATGTGAGACAATAACATACTCTACCTCTATAGTGGATAAATCAATTATTTCTTGTAGTGTCGACATCCAACTAATAGCTCACCCTACAAGAGTAAAGACATAACCTCAATCTTTTTGTCCAAATTAACAACAAATTTTGAATCAACATAGCTGCAAAAATAATCATTATAACCCTTGAAGGTGATGCAATAATCATTGGTGCCTCTAATATATCAAAGCACACATTTCACTAAATTATAATGTTCTCTTTCCAAATTTTCCATGTACCTGCTGACAACACCAACTACATGTGAAATATCCATCCTTGTACATACCATCACATACATCAAACTTCATATTGCATTAGCGTAATGTACATGAGACATATAATCTTTTTATGCCTACCTACTAAAACATAAACCTGAAGAAATCTTAAAATGGGAAGCCAAAGAGATTTTGATAGGTTTCACATTATTCACCCCAAATTGCACAAGTACTTTCTCAACATACTTCTATTGTGAAAACATAAGCTTACCATTTGTCGATATGTATTTCAATGCCCAATATTTGTTTTGTTGTTCGTAGATCCTTCATATCAAAGGTCATAGCCATCTGAGCTTTCAAGCTGTTGATCTTGTCAATGCTTTTTCTTGCAACAAGCATATTGCCTGTTATGAAACCAGCTCACGAAAAGATAGAAAAGAGAGATAAACGTCTTAGAATTCAGCCTCTTCGAGGGGACAACCTCCTTTACATTACAGAAATGAACAATTCTTGATGACTCAAATGACAAACCTCCTTTCTATATATAGGAGTCTAAGGGGTCACAATATAACCAAGCCGACCTAACAATAATAATATGAAGGCATAAAAATAGCAATAGAGGGATTCTATGGGGCACAGTAATAACAATGTGGGGACAATAGGGGCACAACAATATTAATAAGGGATACAACTACAATAGTAATGTGGGCATCACTAGTATTATAGGGACCTAACATGCCCCTCTCCTTCAAAAAAGTGTTGTCCTCAACGCTTGAGT